>JANHFX010011290.1:0-106106 GCA_027560015.1 Chloroceryle amazona | reverse complement strand
TGGTGTCAGGTGCTGATGGACTGCACGGTTATTGGGCGGTAGCCGTGCGCTTTCGGAACCAGGTTCCTACGCCTTTACACAGCAACATCCGAGCTAGAAAGAAGTTCCACCGATGACATCTGCCAACAGCAGGACTCAGCTCTTCCAATGTGGTTGCCAATCATCCTGATTTGCATCCTGGGGAATTCTGCCTGGCCTCACACTCCCACCCCAAAATGGTCTGAAGCACTATTAGCTCCATTGTCATACCTGGCAGTCTCAATAGAGAGCACTGTTCCAGCCAAGGCAAGTAGTGCCTATCAGTTGAAAGAGTTGTGCTGATAGCCCAGCTAAATAAACTGTAAACTTACTGGGGGTACAACTCTGCTGAAGTCTAGAGAGGACATGAGGACTTCATCCATTCATGATCAAAGCTCATTAGGAGTGCTCCTGGTGCTTGTGGTCTGGCTGAGTATCAGTTGAAAGAAATCTTGTTCCTGGTTCTCCAAGACTGCTCCAGGATGTGAAACAAATGTTGGTAAGTGAAAGAAGGGGAAACTATCCTCAAAAGCATATCCAGAATGTAAACCAAACTACGTTCAAATGTAATAGTAAAAAGTCTATGACAGGAACTGAACAGTGCTGCTACTAATTGAAGCTTAGGAGCATGTGTAACATATGGATAGGGAATTAGTAAGTAAAAATATGCATGATAGAAGATGATAGCCAATAGAGAACGCATGGTATACTGTGTATGGCATTGATTGCACTCCCATAAAGGAGAGGGAGGTAGCTCAGGTTGAGTACTTAGACCCTACTGTGTGCACTGTCAATAACATTATGCTAGTCAGTCTGAATAAAAACAACCTAGATTAAAAGATGCAATGACCAGGTAAATTGTGCTGCTAGAAAGTGTCAAAACTCTAATTTCTAGAAGAAATGGGTTTGGAAAGAGGCTCAATAGCTATCTCTGAAGCCACCTAAGAAAGAGCTACGATTGGATTGGGAAGAGTTGACTGGGCTTCAGACAGGACCAAGAGACCTCAGGTGCTGCTGGGGAGCAAAGGAACATATCTTGAAGGAAACCACCATGTTCATGAGCACCTTGTTTATTTGAAGTCTGTTGACAAACCTTATTTTTCTCAAAAGAACTCAAAAGTAAAACATGAATTACATTCTTGCAGTTTCTAAGACCACGTTGGTACTGCCTGATATCAGTCAGTCCCTGTACTCACTGCCTGTGCAGTCTAATGCAACAAAAGCTCTTCAGATTTTGTCTACACCCTGTGTCCACTGTCTGAAGAGAACAAACACCCAAATATCCAAAGAGATGCTGTCTGAAATCTTTCCCATTTCCCTCCTGCCAAGTCCTTGGTCTCCTTGTACCATGGCCATGGGTGCATGGGGGAGTTTCAGAGTATTCACTGCCATCCTCCCACGGCATCAGCTGCCACCTAGTACAGGGCATGTCACACAGTGCTGGTGAACTACAGCACAGTCTGCAGGTGTCCACATAGCAGGAGCTCTCTCAGTGGCAGACAGGAGCACTTGCAGTTTAATAATTCATGCTGGATTTTAGGGGAAGTGATGGGAAAGAACCTGAAGTACTTATTGTTCCCTGTGAGCTGGGCTGTGTCTCAAGCAGCAAGATGTATTGATATTTATCTCAGAATAAAATACATGGTCTCATTAGTGGATGAGTAATAATTCTCACTTTCAGCTTTACAGGAGTGCTTGTATCACACTGGGTTGTATCAGATTTCTTGCAGGATTTTTTTCAGTGTCAGACACTCACCACTGTATGGGTTGTCCTGTTTAATAAATAAATGCATTTTATTATTTCTATCTTCCTGCATAGTGCAAGAGAATAAATGCCCACAAAATGATACAATTTGGCCTTCTTAAAAATCTAATCAAAAATTAAATGATGAAATGTAATTTTAAAACAAGTTAATGTGAAAGGTAAAAGCAAAGCTAGTATAGGAAAATTTCAGAATACCTTTAGAAAATAAATGGTTTCTGATGTCCTTTCTTTGGTTTTTAGTTTTGTACTGTGTTTCTTTTAGGTATGAATGGTACAAATTTATATTGTATTATGCTATATTATATTTCAACTTAGAGTCTGCGCTTCAGAATAAAGAATTTTCTAGCTTACATTGGAGGATAGGTTATCCTTATTTAGGGGAATCTGGGAAAGCCATTTTCAAACCCAATTACTTTTTAATAAGCAATTTAAATTACAGAGCACTATCAGAAAGCTTAACAAGCTTTAGCAGCATCATTGCTACTAATAACATAGACTCATACCACATGTGTTTTGCTCAAGAATTCTTTAGGGTCATGTTCAGCTCCATATTTGACCAACTGCTGAAGTAAATATTTGCCAGAAAGGGAAAGGAAAAGTTCTAAACTGTGACATATAACTCACCAATGTTCATCTGAAATCTTATAGATCATCTCTTCCTGGTTTTCCCAGCTCCTTGCTGTTTGATTCAACTGTTGGAAAAGAAAAAGCAAAATAAACCCCAAACCAAAAATTAAATATTGATCCATGTGAAAAACTGCTTTAGCTCTCTCTGTGAAGAAAGAGCAAGATTTGCTACCAGACAAAGGACAGGTCAATGTTGGGAATCAGCACAGATTGTTCATTTGAACTATTAGTTGAAGTAATTGTATCTGCAGGGGATTGGGTTTATCTATGAAGAACATGAGAATCACTCTCTGAATTAAAGGTATATGCCTTAGAAGAGAGGATAACTACTTTCAGCCTACCAGAGGGCAATTCATAAAATGCAAAGAGAA
Source organism: Chloroceryle amazona (assembly GCA_027560015.1). Taxonomy (NCBI): domain Eukaryota; kingdom Metazoa; phylum Chordata; class Aves; order Coraciiformes; family Cerylidae; genus Chloroceryle; species Chloroceryle amazona. The sequence goes on along the minus strand of JANHFX010011290.1, from coordinate 103,325 downwards.
TCCAGTGTATCTTTCTATTTTTTCCTCACTGTAATTTTAAAATATACTTTCATTATTTTATTTATTAACAAGTCTTATAAATAGCATCATCCTGCAGAACTAGGTCATTAAATTTCTGCAGTTTAGCTTCTCTGTAGTCAGGATTATCTTGGCAGTGGTCTGCATTTGATATCTTACTGAGAGTTTATCAAACTTCATGTTATCAAGCATATCCCATTCTCATTAGATATGAAATAGTTATTAACTGGTCTGAATTCTCAAGAAGCTGGAGCGCTTTGGTGTACCACGGCATGAGAGAACTGAAACCAAAACTTTAGTGCAAGAAGGAAGGATAACAAAATTGTAATGTATGAAAGAACCTCCTTCTAAAAATACCTCATAATAATGACAAACCAAAAAAGCTTTCTTCTTGTACACTCTCAGTCTTCTTTACATGCCATGTAAAACTCAGGGATAATGTGAAAGCATGAATACTCTCTCAAAAAACAGGGACACCTTGTAGAGCTGTAAAGCTTTGACCCAGATCTACCCTTCCAGAGGCTAAAACCTTGAACGTGTCCCTTTTTAGACTCTGACTATCAACAACCAGACTTTCTAGAGTTTTTTTTATTACATTAACTAAGAAAAATCAATAGAATCCAGTCTTCGAATAGTTTTAGCTATTTGTGCTTTCAGCATTAAAAGATTATCCTTCTTTTGCAAATCATTCACTTCCAAATATTATAAAGCTCTTTAACGGTCATACAAAAGACAAAAGAAGATGTCTTCTAAAGTATACTGAGAAGATGCTGGTAGGTCTGAAGTCCCGAAAGATAGGTCAGTTAGAAAATCTGCTTATTATAAGACATACACTGCTTATTAAGTCGTATGGAAATACACAGCTGAAAATAAGACATCATTTTCAACTTTGTCTTCATCCTATTGCTTTTCCAACCCTACTTTCCTTAGACTTTTCATTTACATGGTAAAATTTAAACACAGGACTGAATTTCCAACCTGTCTTGCCATGGTTTCAGCTGGGTGTCTTCCACTGACTTCTTAATGAGAACTATCTTGAAAAAATTCCCAACTAGATTTATGAAAATGTAGCCTTCTGCAGCTTTCTCTCTGAGTGACGAGTGCTGTGATTGCAGAGGTGGGAGGTAAGAGACAGATAATAAGAAATTTCAGCTCAAAGTGTCTTGATGACACATGAAAGATGAATTGAAAATGCTTTAGTTTAGAAATCAGTTTCCAAGGCTTTTAAGGTGATTGATGAGATGACTTTGAACTAGATCTACCTAGAAGCGGTCACTGTGTTGTAACAGAAAGCAGCATGCAGAGTGAGTGTGTGTATCATACACTGCACAGCTAGATGCCTATCTATTTAAATATATCTGAATGACTACAGTTATCACATTGATAGGATGAAAATACAGGTAACTGGAATTTTGATTTTTTTTTTCCATAATAAAAATCACCTTGTTATAAATAAGACCTGCTGCATCATGTAGGCACCTGTTTCACAAGGACAGGGTAGATAAAACATGAACACACATGGGGAAGATGAGGGGAAAGGAAAATGATGTGTGCAGGAGTGGGCATCAGACTCAACCCCACATCCATAAGAAGTTCTTGGAAGAGACACTCATCTGAAGCATGGCAGACCAAGGTTCAAGTCTTTGGTCTTTAGGTTTGAATAGGTTTGAACTCAGATTTCTCATGTTAGTTGGTTGTACTCAATCAGTCTCCCTCTGTATAAAGGAGAGCCTGGGAAGGGCAGGCCAAATCAGTCAAACCCTTCTGCCCGTGTGTTCATCTGTGATGTGCAAGACCCTGTGGTGAGCTTTGGTCTTAGCTGAGGTTTCTGAGATGATAAAAGAAACTGTCTTTCTCTTTCTTTCTCACAAAAAGCTTTTACAGGTTCATCCCAGTGTACAACAGTGTACAACTGGATTTCTTTTTTTTTTTTTTTTAAATCTTAACAACTTATCAGGGTGAGGATATTTTTCTTCCACACAGTTTTATGTTCAAGGATTTCATTTTCCCCTCACGATATTAAGATTAACACTGGAACCTGAAGTAGAGATCAAGACTCAGATATGTTTCAGGCCACTCTGAAATTAAGTTTAAATATTCTGATAGATATTTAGCTACAGATCATTAGGTTTGTTAGAAATGATCCAACACTATTGTAGATTTGAACAATTAATTTTTTATTACTTCTATTCTAGTCAGTTCTCCTTTCTAAGCTTTGCAAATTGCTTTTCTTTGTCATTCTGCCTTATAGTGGCATAGGTGTACAGAAAGTAAAGGAAAGAAAGGATCATGACTGTCATTTAAATGTTGTGGTGCCACAGTCCCCATCTCCTGCCCATCTAGAGAAAGGATGCTCATAGAGACCTCCACTTCCTTGCCCTTGACTGCTTGGCATTTTGGCATCACTGGGGCTCATACAACCCTGCCCAGTCTCAGGTGGGGATGCATTCCAGAGTCCTGTGTTTTAAACACACCTCATGAGACAGCTAGCTCAACCTTCGGCTTCAAAGTAAGATCAATTATATTTTCATCCTCAGGCAGTCTATTCTAGTGCTCATCACTATTTTTACAACCGAAAAGTTTTCCTAATGTCTAATTAGGATCTCCCTTAACACAACTTAAACCCCTTACTTTCTTTTCCAAGATGCTTTATTCCTTCCTATATACAGTAGACTCACTCTCTTTCCCAAATCACTTCTCACAATACCTTCTTGTTTGATTAGTTTGCTTCTAGGTCATGTTTTCTGCACAAGTCACAGTAACATACACGACATCACAGGGTTAGTGGTTTTCCAAATGTAGTTAGTTGCCAATAAAACAGGCAAATCGATATGGCAAACTTTGCTTGCTTACCTCTTCTCACCCAAAGCAAGTACCAACAAGCAAGGAAAGGGACACCCTGTATTGGAAAGCCAGTTTAGAGCTGGTCCTCAGGGGTGAAGATTGAGAAATGCAGATGAGAAAGTGTCCAGACTAAAGGAAACAAGCAAAGTGCAAGGGGCATTAAAAAAGTATCCTTTTTTATTTATCTATTCTTTTTTTCCCCCATAAGTGTTTTGATGCGACAGACTGATGGCACTATCCCAGCTTTGTTGTTCAGAAACTAATAGTTATCACTATATATTGCTGTTTAGGATGAAAACTTTAAACAATCCAAGGGATTCTGGCTTTGACAAAAGGAATTTTTCCACCATCTAACTTGTACATTCCTTTCTGTTCACTTTCCTGTACCATACTTTGGAACTCATTTCTGTGACATTTTTCTGCTTCTAGAGTACAATTTTGTTATCTTCCTATCCTTTCTTATTACACACAGTAATCAGTATCAATGAGTTTTAATCCTACCAGAAAAAGAACTTTGGAAGTATCTGTATTTGGAAATAAGAGTGTGCCCATGGGAAGGGTATTTTTGTTTGTTTATTGGGTTTTAGGATGAGTTGAATTTTAAACTCACTCCCTATCTTTAACTTAACAAACTAAGAGCAAACCCTTAGTGGTAACAATGGTAGCTGTCCAGTAACATCCTTGAAGCTGGAAGAGCTGCTAGGAAGCCATTTGTGGAAAGAATTGCTTCTTTATTTATGCCTTATGGAATTTTCTAGCACACAGTCTGGCTCTTTTTGTTATCTGCCAGCAGATCTTTGAATGCATGACCTATACCAAAATCTACTTACAGGGTGAGAAACCTGAGTATCATTTAGTGTTAAGCTGATTAAAAAAAAAAAAAACAAAACCAACAAACAAGTGCTTGGGGAGACATAATGTTGGGTTTGAGTGTTTGTTTTTTTTTCCTTAAAAGGCTCTAATCAGTCTCAGCATCAAATAAAAAACTGTAATTGCAGGAATGAATATTTACAGAAAAAAATAATGGAAGTATTTCTAGAATAATTCAAACACATTAGTTGTGATAACCATTAAAGAAAAATACTAGTAGCACCACAAATTAATAGCAATATAAATATTCATCATTTAAAGCCTTTATAACAGTTTATTGTGCAGAAAACGAATTTAAACCTAACCTCATTTTTTAAATCAGTATATTCAGTCAAGCTTAAAAATGAATATGTATAAACTATTTATTAGATACTGGATGTACAGAATCAAGTAGCATGTGTCTAGCCTACTGGAATGAGGTTTCTGTAGCAGTCCAGAGGGTTTCACTGCAAGGGAAAGGTTTGCAGAGGTGACTTGAAGCAGCTCCTAGGCCAAGTCTGTCCCTACCCAAAGCGCGTGACCCATGGTGATCTAGGAAATGTATCCAAACTGGGGCTCTTGCAAGAAGTGGGTGTGCATCTGAGATAGAAAGGACTGTAGTCCCTGTGTGTGTCACTGTTACCCAAGCTTGGCTTTGTGTCCTCATCCACAGGTTATTGTGTCCCAGATGAAGCATTACCCTGGGGCTCTGATACCTTGTCTGCTGTCCTAACACCAATCACCTACAGGAGTGAAAAAGGAGTGCAAAAGTGCTGAGATAAGCATTTTGGGAGGGAGACACATACCTGATTGTCCCCGTGATGAGACCCAATAGGTCAAAACACAGATACCTGCACAATGCAGAGTGGCATCAGGGATGGAACACATGTTCCTTCTTGGAGTAACATCTGATTGAGCAGTGCCAGGAGAGCATCTCTGCACTAGCAGCATGATTTTTCCTTTGTCTGTACTCAGTAACTTAATAACACCCAAGAAAGCCTCTACATGGGGGTTATCCAGCCCCACAGGTGAAGGTAACTTTCTATCTTCTTCTTCATGACTTCACTATGTAGAGCAGATCCAAAAGGGTCATATTATGGCCCTATTTACCTTTTGTATATAATAGGAGTGATACTCTTTAGCAGCTGATCACAGGGAAATACTGATTGTGGATTGCTAGGACATGAGGAGACCTTAATAGTCATCATAAAATGTATTCATTTTTAACCCACTGATAAGTATAAGATCATTTTAATAAATCCACAGAAAACACAACGTGGAGATCTTCATAGCTCAGCTATGCTCAGAATTGTGAAGCAATTTGGCCATTCATTTTCTCTAAAAGTTAAGTCCCATGAATCTGTGCAGTTACAGTCCTGGACAGCTCTGAAAATGTAGGTGTTAGATTAAAGCAATACAGGAATTACTGATCCCCCCGGCCTCATGCCCCATTGGAGCTTTATTGCGCTGTGGCAGCAGAAATGTTTCATGGTAGTTATTGTAGGGGATATAGTGGGCAGTTATGCTGCAGGCTTTACAGAGAGATTTATTGCAGTTATATTTATAGGATGAAAAGAGAGGTCTCTACTGCAGGAAAATCCCTGCAGAGATTAGTCATTTGGAGCTCCAGGAGAAACCCCTCCTGGCAGCAAGAGAGTCTGGGAGGTTCCCACCTCCTCCTGCCACCTTCGTCTTGACAGGCAGTGCTGCCTCAGGCTGGCTGTTGTCTCCCTCTCCCTGGGAAAACAACTGGCCCTGGCACATTTCTTCTAGCCAAAGTGGCACACAAACTGGTGAGAGTTTTCCTCCCCATGCAGTGATTTTACCTCACTGATCAAAGCTGTTCAGCTGGAGAGGAAGCCTCTGCAAGTGTGGTTAATGGATGGGGAAAGTTGGGGAAACAGTTTGACCAACGGTACTTTGCAATCAGTAGAACAATGCAGCACTATTGATCTTCACTCCACTCTTGAGCTTAATTTGGAGATTTTGAAGGCATGAAAACCCATGCTGGTACACTAATCTGCTTTCCTGTTTATCACAGGGTATACCACTTTGTGCAGTAAATTGTTTCTGAACTCAGCACTTTTATTTAGCTGGAAGTATAGTGGGCAGGACTCCCTTCTTGGGTAAATGACTAACTTTTAAAGAAGAAAGCTGGGACTATAGTTTCAGTGCAGCATCGCTCTTTTACAGTCCAAACAGTTCCTCACAAGTCCTATTTGTCTGGTTTGGGCCAAAAAGGCAGTATTTTGATCTTACATCAGTGACAAAGCCACTTTTTTTTCTGTCTATCAAGATTTTAGTGCTGATCCCAGATTAGCATGATGAGAAGAATGAGAATGTTTACTTTTACAGCTGCAGAAGGTCATATGTTCTAACAACACCAAATCATAACAATAAAGGATTAGCCTTTAAAAAATATACAAATAAATTGCTTCGTTTCATCTTTTTAAACCCAGAATGCTATTAATATGTACTGGACAAAAAGCACAGATAAATTACTTCTTCATTTCTTTTCTTCCATAAAATGTCATACTTTCACCTAGTCTAAGATGGGGGGTGGAGAGTAGGGGGTGGGGGATATTTGGCTCTTTCTATGATTTTTAAAAGATATTCTCTCAGGGATAGCTGCTGAGTTTTCCTACCTGTAAAATGAACATAGGTACCTTCTAAAAACAATGTATCAGCAATATTTCATTGCTGTCTATGTATATGTTGCAAAGTTATTTTAAAAAAAATAAAATTATACAGATACACATGGGAACTACAGGTATTATTTAAACAAAAAATGGTTATAAAAAAAATCTGATTTTAGATAACAGACACTACTACTTGTTTTATGCCATCACCAGTGGGATGGGAAAGAGGACTTTTAATTATCTCCTTGTGGAGAAATAGCACATCCATCTTCCTTATGAGCATACAAATACTTCTTGTAATGTAGGCAACACCTCTGCAGCAGGAATCTTTACACAGCACAGTAGAAAACAGCCTTAGAAGGTCATAAAGGAGATGACTGTCACAGGAGCAGCTGTCTCTAAATCCTGCCTGATGCTAGTGTATGTCATCTGTTCCCCAGATCTCCGGTGATATATGTCTGGTCTTCAGGCAAGATGTGGCAGAGAGCCATTTTCCCTTCATTTCTGCAGAAGAAACAAAGGTGCTAATCTAGGTATAGTGAAAAGGAAATTATTTTCCAAATTCATAAAAACAATTTAAATCTATGAACCTGGCAAAATGAGAACTTGTACCTATATTATGAACATTATGGGTGCAAGCGTAAAGATCTTGGTCCGTTTGGGTGAGTGTGTTTTTCTGTGATGACTTGAAAAACTTCCTTCTCCAGGAGAACGTAGGTGGCTCTGGATGGATGATCTGTTATTTCGGTTGTAGCGCAGTCTGTTCTCTGGATCTCAAGGACTAGAGAAGCAGAAGAGTCAGAGATGGTGAAGTTAAGAAGAAAATAGACTGCTGATCAAGTCTCGTCCCTCCTTCCAGAGTCATGTAGCCCAGGACTAAAGGGTCTCCCAGGTCTGGCACCATGCCTTACTGTGAAAAATAGACTGGGTTTATGTCTGTCTTTGCTCCCTGTGATCTTTCCAGCTATTACTGAGGACAAAATTCACTGAAACTCGTGGTCCTGGCATTTGCACTGGTTACGATTCCAGTTGTCCAAGGAAGCAGTTGAATGACAGTCTGTTTAGTAAGGCCTGAGCAAATCCTAGACTACAAATGCCAAAGAGTCTATCAAATCTACAGTATGATATTGCCTGGTGGAAATCAACAATATGGGATAAGTAGGAGGAAATGCTCAGCAAGCAGATATGAGGACACAGTGAAACCAAGCTCCACTGTTCCAAAAGACCGAGTGAAACTTTGTGGACTAAATGCTAGTTGGTGAACTGTAATCAGGGATGTTCAATCCAGAAACAAGAATGCTTCATGAGCACTTTGACCAGCTTCTTCTGAATGGGGGGCAACCTGTCCCACCTAACTTAAAGGCTCATTGCCAGAAAATAAGTTAAGCCTTTGCCTCTGTACTCTCAATAGAAGCAAAGACTAGTTTGAGGAAGATTTGACTAATCTGTGCATCAGCCAGGTATTTTTAAGTCCCACAGAGCTGTCCAGGACAGCCTTTCCCATGATTTAACTACAGAAACATAGACAAAGCCTAATTTGCAGTGCTGTCATAAGGACTATTCTGGTGACTAAAAACATGTTCTTTCACATGTATACCCAAAGAACAAAATGTTCATAAAAAATGTTCACCCACTTAGGGTATGTTAATCTACAATTGAATTAGCTACACATCAAATGGTTTAAGTTCTTCTCAAAACCACGATAATATGTGAAATAGTGTTATGTTATTCTCAGAGGATCCCCAAATTTGTACATAGCCCTAACTCTCAAATCCTGCCATGTTTTCTTTCTCATTCTTACTTTTTCTTTTTTTTCTGTGGTGATAAATTGCATAAAGAACTAAATTTCTAAAATCTGAAGCATCTCCTGAAAGACGTAATTAACATACAGTATCCTGTAATATACAGTATCTTAAATCCCTTCAGAAATAGACTTTCGTGAATCACCTACTGCAGCATGGTGTAGGTACACATGACACTTTTCCAGATTGCTCCTCCAGTACCCTTTCTGTTTGGCAAAAGATTCCAGTAATCCAAGCCATTCGTAAGATAAAGACTGGTTTAGGCTAACATTTAGCTATATCATAGCTATACCAGAGTTTGGACAACAGTCATCTCCTTAAATCTGAGTATGGTTCACAAAGCAATCCCATATTTATAGTGGCATACTTTATCTGAACTAATAAAAAAAGTCTGGAATTTTGTGAATTCTATAAAGGTTTAATAACACTTTCTTTCCTCAGAAAAATGAAAAAGGTTTTCTCATATCACTGTTGTTGTCAAGATCAACTAGTTATAAGTATCTAGTTTTTGGGTTGCTGGTATTCTCTGCATAACTGTTTATGTCTTCTCCTGGTGCATGCTATGAAGTCAGATGCAGAGGTGATTCATCTAACTCTAGACTGTCTTGGCAAGAGGCTGACTCTGTTTTGTTTGTTTTGTGAACAAAAAGGGTATTCCCACAGATGATCTAATAGTGCAGCTCAGCTCTTACAACACTTAGAGCATTTGTCATTTGTCATGAGATACATCTGAGGAGTATTAGCAGTCTACTGACTCCAGTGAATTATTTTTCATCCTATTTCCATGACCTCATTTCCATGGAGACTCCTATTTCTCATTACGAGTGTTCTCCCCCTTGTTTTCATGCTGTTACATGAGTACTGTAGAGTCCTTTCAGCCCGTGTAGCATTTAACAAGGGAATTCTGGTTCTAAAATGACTAGTCAACAATGAAAGCTCTATCTTAAAAGCCAGCAAGTATAAGGAGAAAGTGAATAATTGCCAAAAAACACATTCGAATTCTTTCTTGAAAAGATAATTAAGCAAACAGAATTTTAGGCAGGCAATTAGAAATAGCAGAAATTTAGAAGAAAGTGGGTTACTGTTCAGAATGAGGCACAAATGGAAGGTAGCTTTGGTACAGCAAGTAGAGGAACATCCCCTTGTTTCATTCATCAACTTGATGAGAGCTGAAGCCTACACCTGCATGGGGGGAGAGGAAGATGACACCCAGCTAACACACTCAGTGCACGAGCAGTGAATTGAGAAGAGTTTTTATAACACAGCAATGTTGCCCATCCTCATACGCTGGATAAGACCAGCTTCAGTACAGTCCTGAAAAAAAAAAAAATGATTAAAACAGAACAAAAGAAACAAACGAATGAACACACACACAAAAATCTGTTCCTTTTTACAGGACAGAGTGCCAAAAGCACACTTGCACACATTAGGTGCTTAAGTGAGAAGATAGCCAAGTATGTGTTATTGGAGAAAGTATAAATAACGTAAATAGATGCTAGCACTCAAAGTGCACTCACTTTAGCTAAATCTCCTTCCAGAACTGCGAAATGATCTAAAGAACACAGATTACTGATTACTGAGCAAAGGTTGTAAATAAAACTGAGGCAGAGGCAGAGACAATCAAATGAATGGAAAAATCACAAAAATTGTCCCTATATTCCTAGAACAAAACCATCTGCACAAATTCAGTCCATTAGACTTACTTCAATGATAATCAAAGATTTAGAGGAAATGTGAAATCTATAATGTGAATGAAAAATTAAAAAGAAGGCATAATGTGTCTGACAATGTTTGGGTTTTGCCAGATTAACTTTTAATAAAATAAATACCCTTAGAGGATATTCCATGCTAATCAAAAGGTTATTCTATGTTTTACTAGAAAAGATGGAGATTATTTCAACAAGTCTGAAACAGTCATGGAACTTACTAGAATGGATACAATACATTATGCTAACAGGGGAACTGTTGAGCCAAAGTCATTTTATCAGCGGAGTTCCTCAAGGGTGTATCTTGGAAGAGTCAACTGCTTCCTTAATGGCATGAGCAGAAAATTCCAGTGAAATGAATGAATAACATAAAACTGGGAAATGTTTTGTTGTTAGAACAGATAATGATTGGGGTATCATTTGAGAAGTGGACTAGAATCCTCAGAATAGGAATGGCTCAGTAACAAAATAATAATATAAAATAAAGCATTTGAACCTCAGGGTGATGAATAGAGAACTTGTCAGTTAAGAGCAATGGTGAGGGGAAAAGAACCGCCTGCATCTGTTGATCGCATGATGCATGTGACCACTAGTGGGATGTGGCAAGGAACAGCATAAATTAAATCCCAGGGTACAGTGGGAGAACATTTCCAGTGAAGACAGGGAGTGATAAATAGTGTCATATAGCATACGGTGAGATGTAATCTAGGAAACCATGTGAACTACTACTTTACCATCACCGAGGAAAGACTAATTAAAGACAGAAACAAATGTAGGGAGGAACAAGAACACCATGACCACCAAGGCAAATAAGTGCCCACATATTAATTTACGTTGAACATCGACAGTGTGTTCAGCACGCAGAGCTAACAGCAGCAGTGGAGGCCAGGTGATGACCATGGTTTCAGGGCTGAACTCTGTAACATTTTTCTGCAATACCAGAGGATAGGATCAGCGTTTCAAAAGACCTGCCATATTCCATATCTTAAGATTTGCCATGGTCTTCTCCTTCCTTGTTAAATTAATTTATTATTGTAAAAAGGGGAAGTAAAATGCAATAGTTCTTACTCATGGGAAATTGATAGCTCAAGCTCTCAGTGAATTTTCCCTGAAATTCCCCAGAAAAATATCAACCCATAGCCATCCTAATAAGCTGCTCCTTTCCTAATATTTCTATATATAGAAAAGAAATCTCTAGTAATTACAAGTCTTTTTAGCTAAGGGCTTTGGTACAATGAATGCTTTTCAAAACCTGAAGATGGGATCATATGCTAAGAATAACCAGCAATATTTATCCAATCAATACTATATACTGATTATGCCACATCAACAGTATAAGACTCAGGATTTGCATTCCTGTATGAGAGAGTAATAAAAATTAAAATTAAACCTTATTGAACTTTTTATTCTTTCATTAAATATCTAAACTTTCAAAATTGTCATTTATCATCATTTTTGTGTTCTTCATCCAGCTGTATTTTACTCATTATCATTCTTTCTGCGCTGATGTTTTCAACAGTATTATACAGAGTATGTCTTTCTGTCATAAGAAAGGAAATAGAAACTCATTCAACTGAACTGCTGGTTTTAACTTCACCTGCGCTGGTACTTAGGCTATCAAACAGGGATCAATACCCATTTCACTTCACTAGACACTCTGTGAACAGCAGCAGAACAGCAGCTCCTTTCCTGAGAGCTCACCTCATCATATTCAGGGTGAATAAACAGGCAAAGTAAGGAACAGAGGCCAACTAACAACAGAGGCATGTACTGACATTATTATTCTAATAATTCACTGCATTATATCAGCATGCTTCATCAAATCTCATAATCTCTTCATATATTATTACTGCTAATAGTTATGTATTAACAGTTCACTTTGCCCTTGAAAAAATAAAGAATAATATGGATGCTCAGCTTCTGCCTGTGACATTTTGGTGCAGACCTGGGAAATATGCTTGTTAAGGCACATCCTCACATCATACACTGCTTCTGCTTTACATATTTCAGCTTAAAAAGGCACATTGCCACAGCAGAAGCCACCTATATACTACAGCCTTCCTGCAGTATTCTTATGCCCCAATACACAGTTGAGCAGTTCTCCCTTGTTCCTTGGGTTAGGTGCAGGCATGTAACAGAGGCAAAGGGCTGACGGGGCAGTTTGTTCTTCTTCAGAATATCAGAGTTATAAGAGCAGTCAGCATTTAAAAATCATCTACAAAGACTGAAAGAACTGGGGATATTTTTACTCATGAAAAGCAGAAGCATAATAAAACATAAAAGGCTGCCACAGAGTCAAAAGGAATAATCTGTGCTCTGCATCGACGACATAGAGAACAAGAAATAGGAGAAATGAATTTCTACCCTGTATCCTTCTCCCCCTCTTGCTGCCTCCTTCCCAACCATCAGGTCCCTGCAATCTCACCTAGGATTCGAGTCTTGCTTGATTTACCAAATAAGGTGGAATGGGGGACAAATTTACCCTCTTAATGCCTACAGTCAAAGCTGCCACTGGCGAGCACAGAGGGTGAGAGCTGGAGAAGTGAAAGCTGTGCTGACCCTCAGGCTACAAACTGAATGTTGCATTACTGAGTATCAGCTGGACCTCCAGGGTGACTGTATCAGGTGAAACATAAACAACAGTATTCAACGTGACAGAAAATAGCATATCAGATCAGAAATTAAAAACTAAAGCTGTCTGAGCAATTTAGAGAGGTGGGTGGGTTTATCCTGGCTTTTGCTTTCAGGAGAGAAAAGCCATCACTGCATGAAATTGTTGGGTGGCTCTGAGCACAGCCCTGGACTTTCATGAATATAACAATCAGTATTTTTCTACAGTATTCTTAGGGCATATAGATGCTTTGAGGGCTTTTTTTTTTTAATTCAAGCTGTATTCTCATTATTTATGTTTCATTTGCAGACAAGAAAATTGGAAGCACTCATTCACTCATTTTCACGGTTTGCATACCTTAGTATCTTACAGTTTCCTATAGCACAGTCATCATGTTATTACTTGAGTCTCTTCAAACAGTGCATTAAGCAACTTGAGTGATACCTGTCTGCTCTGTTTTCTTTCATAATTTTTCTGAGAGATGTTTCTTGAGCAAAGGCTCATAATATGTGAAGCCAAATACCTTCAGCTATACTCAAATGCTTTCTGTTAATAAACATATATTGCTTTAAGACCAGCACAGGCAACTCATACTTGTGCATGTATGGTATGGGGTAGGTGCTGCTAATCCTATGGGAGTCATTTCATAGCCTTCAGATTGGACTCACCTGAAGAAAGCTCCATCAGGAAAAATTTTTGGTTATTTTCTTTGTCCTCAAACTTTGGGTGATCATTTATTTTTATTGAGCACTTTCCAGGGAGTAATATGACCAAAAAAAAGGACTGAAATATTGAAATTTTTCTTCCCAAACATATTAATTTGAAAATATCACAATATTTAGGATATTAATACTGAAAGGAACACAGAGTGCTTTAAAAGTGATATGTTTGGTATCCCCATTACTCCCCGGTTTTATTCATGTCATTCTGAAATTAATCTTAAGGTTCAGCGAGACAATTTCTGGCAATGGTACAAGATGTTGTATGGTATGGAATATCCTTTTGGCCAGTTCAAGTTGGCTGTCCTGACTGTGTCCATTTCCACCCTCTTATTCACTTGCAGCTGACCAGCTCAAAGGTAGAGTGAAAAAGTCATCCCTGACCTGGTATTCAGCAACTGTTCAGCAATAGCCAAAATCCTGATGTGTTATCAGCAGTGTTTAGGGCACAAATCCAAAACTCAGCACCATACAGGCTGTTGTAAAGGAAGTCAGATGCCACCCAGTATGAGGATGGGGGCTGTTACTTTAGAGCAGGTCTTGTCTCACCTCAGTAGCTCCACGATAGAGCCTATTGTCAGCTGGAGTATCTTCTGGATGCTATTTTCTGGAGGACATCTTCCAGCTCAGTTTCAGCTGAAGGAAATCCCATTTGTGCACTCCTGAACTGGTCTACAATCTGACCCAGAGCCTGGTTAAATGTTTCAAAAGAGCACAGCTCATCTAAGCTGCAATACCAACGTGGAAAGCATGGCATGTATTTCTGGCTGTCAGCCAGGCTTCTGCCAGAAACTCATACCTCCTGGGAGAAGTGGTACAGGCAAGGCAAGAGTTTGGACTTCTCTTGACCCCAGTTCATTTGCTGGGTATTAGCCACCATAAAAATAGGCATTTGAACTGGGAAACCAGATTGCTAATGAGAGTGTGAGATTAACTTTTCTGCTGTCCCTGGCAGAGACGTCGGAATCTTCAGCAGTGGTACAGGTCTAACAACTGGAAACAGCATGACAGATGAAAAATTTATATCCTTTCAAGAGAAGGCAAAAGAAAATTGCTCCAGGACAAGCTATGACCTAGAAAAGAAGGCTTTTTCTGGATTTCCTTTATTCTGACTTTTTTATTTGTTTGTTTGGGATTTGTTGTAAACTGGGCAAATTGAGACGGATTATATGAAGCAAACTGCCTGTAAAGGAGGCAGCTACACCGTGTTATTAATACAGGCATTTCTGAAGAGGTGGCTGAGAGTACTTGTACGCATTTTTCTGGGAGACTGAAGAGCATTCAGAGCACATCCAGGAACACAATAAAAATTGCTTGCTTTGTCATATGCATAATTTGGCTGGGCTTTGCAATCAAAGAAGAAAGAACAAGATGATGTTGATCCTTTCTGATACTCTGCCTCAAAACACAAGGCCTTTCTGAGAAAAAGGCTTTGTTTTAATCTCTGTAAAGAGGTTTCTGATAGCTTCTTGCGGGGAAGACAAACCAGCTGCCCAACCACTGCTTATTGCAGTCACTTTCTGCTCTCCCTGGCTTTCAGGCTTACCTGGCTGTGTGAGCAGTGCCCCCCACTCCCCAGCCAACTCCAAAAATCGGGCTGGGTGCCAGGTGGGCTCAGAAGGCAGGATAATGCCACCAGGAGAAAGCTTGCGTTCAGAGTGAAAAGATGTTTGTGCTGCATTAGGCACAACTCCATTCCGAGAGAGCTGTGAAGTGTTTTGTTTTGTTTTTCCTGTGGGTATATACGAAGAGAGCTTTCTGTTACAATATAGATTCTTTATGAGAAATAATTAGGCACAGAAAGGGCCTGAGGGAAGCTAGGGGGAGATAATCTAACCCAGGGATGCCCCATGGCAATTAGGAATTTACAGAGATAGTGTATATGATAATGAGCATCTTGTCTGGTACCACTTCATTTCTGATATGCCTGGTCTTTTAAACCAGAAAAGTAATTTCTTCATGCTTTTCTATGTAAAAAAAGATATATTTTTTTTTAGATTAATAAGCAAAAAAGGAAAAGAATGGAAGTATAGCTTTGAGAGAAAAAAGTAGCCCTGTAAAATTCCCTAACAGAAGTGATAATGCAAAGATGTAGGGGAAAGAAAAAAAACCCAAAAGTAGTGTTGTTCAGTTTTTGTTGGACAGGATTTTAACTTTTTAAATCCTACTTTTATTGGACTTTTTTGCTTGGTTTAGTATTCTCACTAGTCGTCTAGGAAACACCAAGAACTGTACTAAAGGTATCCCACATCTCTTCTTATTACACCAGAGGGAGAGGCTGAATCACAGCAAAAGATGTTTCTTTCCTCATTAGGACATAACAGTCTCATAGACAGAGATGTGAGCTGGCAGAAATAACTAGCAAGGATACCTGTGAAGCTAGCTACAGAAAAAAAAACCCAAACAACATTATGGGGAAATAATACTGATGCCACTACCGAGGTAATTTCATCTTCTATATCGATAAATAAAGGAGGAAAAACATAAATAGGATCTTGTTATATATTAACCTCTTTTGAAGCAAGATTATTTTTTAGGTATCCTTAAGATGGTTCTGAAAAGACCCTTAGTATTTTTAGTGACATAAGGCACTTGGGGCTGGATTGCAAGCTGATTCCTGTAGACAGAAAGACCGCTGTTGTCACTGTGTGGCAGCTTAAACTGCGGTTACAAGCCCTTCGGTGCAGTGACCTTCATGATGTTTTGTGTCCACATAGATTGGCCACCATAATTTTGGTTTCTTTCCTAAAGACGTAATTAAAATGAATCATAGATCTAACAGATGCCACTTTCTCCTAAATAATAAGACTATTTCTAAAAGCTAAGAAGAAAAAATCCACAAATTTGTTTACAGAAAGAACAGAAAAGTTAACAGCATAAGTGAAGGGAAAAAATCCTTTTCTGATTAGCTCCCATAAATCCTGCACTCGCACTGCCGATCATATTGGTAGAGATGCCACCTGTCAGGCTGGAGAAGCACTAAAGTACAAAGAGAGATATTAAGGATGTCAGAAGAGTGTTTACAGCTACCAGCCATGTACGCTCATCTGCACAAAAGCAAGTGTAGCAGTTCAGTTTTGATGAAACCAATACTGATAGGAAAACAGCTTCCACTGCTCAGAGGAGACAAGAGAAGAACAGGTGAGAGACAGTTTTAAATGAAGCCTCAAAAAAACCTTTCAAGTGATGCAGGCAATTAAGACTTCACATGATGATACCTAGGAAATACTGTGGTTATACAGCACCTGCTTTCTCCATGGCCTGAAGCAGAATGCTTTGCAACAGAAAGAATGTACTAACTTCAATTCTGCCTTTATATATCCCCTTTACTGGGCATCTTCCTGGTTAAAAATAGTGCTGTGTGCACTTCGCAGTACTTTTGGTCTAGAATATATCATAGTGATGTTTTACAACCCAGTGGTGCTCTGTTGAGAGCAAATAATGCAGCATTTCTTTGGGGGTTTTTTTGCCATCTTATTCAGGCTGGAGGAAAGAGATAGTAGTGGAGGATTTCTTTCTGTATTCGATAAATAGAG
Source organism: Chloroceryle amazona (assembly GCA_027560015.1). Classification (NCBI taxonomy): domain Eukaryota; kingdom Metazoa; phylum Chordata; class Aves; order Coraciiformes; family Cerylidae; genus Chloroceryle; species Chloroceryle amazona. Next base: position 86,601 of record JANHFX010011290.1, on the reverse strand, counting down.
GCTTGAATCACCTTTGGGAAATTGTTTTTGCTTTGCAAAATGCCCCTCTTCCAACTTTTCTATTCCTCTTGTATTTTTTGCTCTTCATGCAACAAGGGTAATGAGAAGGAAACATCCTGACATGCAGCCGGCCAAATAATGTCATTAATCAAACCAACCTTCACAGTCAAACTGCTTTTATTTCCACCCCTGTTTTTTTTCCCAGATGGCACTGTTTCTTTTGAGGTGAGGTCTGGGTCAGCACCACCCTCTGCTGCCAGCCTTCCCCCAAAGTGCATCAGCCACCCCAGCTCCTGAGATATTGAGGTAATTCCCCAAGAAAGCTGAAGAAGGGAGGAAAACAAATATCCTCAAGGGCAAGGAAAGGCACAAGTATTTCTTTTTACCCTGGGAGTTCTGATACTGTGGGATATTCTGCCATACTGATGATTCTTTCTTTTGCCACCAATAAGCACTGTTCATCTGGCTGGGGGAGCAAAGACTTTAACACTGCGTGTTCATGCTTTGGACTAAGCATTGCCTGGGCCAGGAAAATGAGCCATTTTTATGAGTGGGCACTGTGGCTGTTGTCATCTGTGATTGTGAACAGTGCCATGCTCCTTTCTTATATCCTTGTGGCCAGGAAATGGCCACAACCTTTCTATTTCATAGCTCTAGTCTGCCAGGCATCATTTTTAAGTTGTTCGTAGTCAAATAATCAGGAATGATACGAATCTCCCATTTCCTCCACTGGAATCTGCAGAGCCATGTACAAACATCAGTATCCTCTGACCTCACCACCCCTTGGGACTTTCCCTCCTGATTCCTTCCACCAGCACTTGCGGTGGATGGCAACAGCTTTCCTTTGCTTCTCCCTTCCACCCTTTTTTTCTTGCTTGCTTCCTTGTGGAACACACTGTTGCCCAGCTTCATTTTTCCTCCTGTAGTCAACCTCTCCCTGTTTCATCCAGTCACACGCATTAAGGCATCCTATCCCACATTAGTGACACCTGAGTTAGGAAAGGAGAACACAAAATCCTGAGTTTCCTGTATGTAACTCCCTCTCTTCCACTGTATCTTTATATTTCCATCTGAACTTCCCCAGCTGTACCTCTAAATTCACCAATACTATCTTGGGCAATGTTTCATATAGAAATAGGTCCAGAAAATCTTTCTCATGAATAATAGATGCTTTAAATTATTCATACAGGCAATTCCACTATCTCTTCTCCTGTTGGGGTCAAGATGTTAGACTAAACAGAGCAATGACTTGGTGCAGCATACTCAGTGTGTCTTTTATTGCGCTTCTATTTGGTTTGGGTTTCCCCCCCCCAGTCTTTGTCTTGAAAGTAAACATTATTATGTTTGGAGTCCAAATAATATTGACAAAGCAAAACAAAGTTGCTTTTGTTTGTTGCCTTTTTCTCTGATTTATTTATATTTCTAAAGAGTATCATAACACTTTGATAACCCCCTGGTGATATCTTGACAAGAACTTCAGTTGTTAATTAGGTACAGCTTACAGATTATAAATATTCCCTTGTAGACTTTTCACTCAATTATATGAAGACACCAAATATATATAGAATTCAATCCAAGCAATTTGCTTTAACCCAGCATACTAGAATAATAATAGAATAATAACTAGAGGTTTTATCAGAGATCACATGCTAGCTGCTGAGCTGGGGAAATGAAAGTAATTACAGTTCTGATGCTTTTAAGAAGAACACAGACTTTCCCTCAAGCCCTCTTTCTTGGGGTCTGGCTGTAATCAGATCTCTGACTTCCAAACCTCCACTTCACATTTCCCACAGATCCTCGAAAGAGCTCAGTGCATATATACTTCAAACAGCAGTCCTTTCAAAGTGTGCTGGAAATACAAGGATGCTTACAATGTGGGGCAAGGATTATGCTGAAGGAATTGAAGAACAGTTATTCCAAGATGTGATTATTTCTTTTTCAAGTGTATATTTCAGATCTTTTACATAGGCAAGAAGGTCCACTATCAGAATTTGCTAGTATGGATTATTCTGAAAGCTGATTAGAGATTGAAGGAAGGGAATATTTTTCTACTTTGCCAGTATTAAAAATAAGCTAGTATTGAAAATAAACAGCAGTAAACAAAACAAACAAATGCATAAAACATCCAAGACAATTTGTTTCAATTTGTGCCATCAGAACAGCAATAGCTGATTATAGATGAATTGCTACAAACATTTTCACTTCATCATGGAAGAAGAAGGCATGCGTACTTTTGCCATTACAGTTTGAAGTAGTATATCATCCTGACAAGCCAAAGAAGTATAGAGACAGTATTATTTTAAATGGTCTCTTTTTCTGTTTCTGGGTCCAGCAGCTCCCCCAGTTTTTTTTTAACTGGCAAATGTTGATACTTGTTCTGAATCTTTCTAGAAAAACAATGCTCCTTTTCTTCTTACTAAGTTCATAACCCTTTACCAGAGCAAATCTGCAGAAAGCTTTCATAATATACATACAGAAAAGAGATGAATACTGAGATGAGGTTGGGGAGACAGCTCTTCAATGGAATAGCAAACTGTTACCTTAGCAACTTGCCATCATAAGCCTGGATTTTTTAATACTTGCAGAGAGGTACAATTTTGTGAGGGGACATAGAAAATAAGTAAAGCATCATTAAACAAAAAGCACTGTAACTAATCTTTTCATACTGTCTGTTATTGATATCGTCAGCATCTCAGCCCTTCTTTGTCCTAAAGAAAACGTTTCGGCAGCCATGTGGCTCACTCCTCCACCTGAAGGGTACTTCGGAGCAACTCCTGAAGAAGTCACGACTGTGGGTGTGATCAGCTCTGTGCTCCAGGCTCAACTGAAGATATTTCCTGACCAATTCCTCCCACTCCTTCAGAGTCACCTAGGGTTACAAAAGCCTCCAGTGACTTCAGGGAGTTGCACTTGCACAATAAACCACAAATCAAACACGTTTAAGAACCAGTGAGGTACTATAGTGGAAGCTAATAATTATGATCTGTGTCACTGGTAACAACTCCTCTATTTATTTGTGTAAGGCTTCTTGTTGCGATTTTCAGCCACTTTAAATCTGACAGCCCTTCATTACTGAGGCTATATTTTTGTATTTAAAAACTGCCTGAAAAGAGTTTGTTGATAATTCCATGGACTCTCTTAGGAACATTTCTGTGATTATTTTCTTGTTTGCAAAAATACAAGATTCAAAAGTTCATTCAAGAACAAAGGTTCCTTAAGGAGCACATATTTTTTCTTGAGGAGCAAAGGAGGTGAGGAGATGGAATTACTTCAAACTTTCTCTAATATTTTTCTCCTAAGTGGATTTGCATGGTACATTAAACTAAATGGTATTGACTTGATGTTCAGTCTGGACCTCTGAAGTACACTGGATGCTGTTTGATATTAAGCGTTTATGCTGAATCAGACGCTTTGTTTTTGCTGCATCTCTGAGTTGGGCAATGTACCATAAACAATACAGAAATGCACCTACCACAAATAATTGTGTGGAAGTTCCTAGGGATGGGAGCCAAGGGACCAATCTCATTACCACGGATTTAGAATTATACCTTAACATAGTTCAGAACTCTTGGTATAATGTAAGGCCTTAAAAGACTGTAAGGACTCAGACTTTGTTCTCTCCCTTTCCAGGAAGAGCTGGCTACACAGCCGGCTGCAAGGTGGCAACCCAAAGCCTGCCAGAAGCTCCCACCAGTCAGTCCTGTACCCAGCCATGCTCTGGCTGCCTGCATGTTAAGTCACCATCCAAAACCTCTCCTCATTAGGTGCATGTGCACCACATCACCTCTTTCTTAACCTTTTACTCTGCCTTTTGGGCATTACTTTATATCCCACATCTGCATAAAGTTCACTTGCATAATCTTCCCTTCATTTTTACCAGCCATTGACTGGAGGTGTTTTCTTCTCAGAGCTCCCTCACTATTCCCCTTTTAACAACCCATTAAAATACTTAAAAATCTGTCAGTCAAGGGGAAGCAGATAACAAACTCCAAGGGTCCTACACAGTGTTTGTTGTCACATTTGTGAGCATTGCTGGAGAAATGACAGCTGAAAAGGGAGGGCTGAATCAGATGTAAAATATATGACAGTGGCATAACAATTTTGCAAGCAGTTTTTGGTCCATATAAGAAAATGCAAAACTTATGGCAGACAATGCTCCTAATTAGCTTCTTAGGTTAACTACAATGGGAATTTTAATGTACATTAATCTTTTGGAAAGGAGGAAAAAAATAAATAAGAGCCAAAAAACCACCCCAAACCATTTCAAACTTAGTATTCTAAAGCAAAACTATTCATATTATGTAATGTCTGGGAGGGCTGGTATGCATGAAATGTGTTTGGAATTATGTGATGCTTATAGACATTAAAAAAAATTAGCTAAAGAATAATTCTACAAAACCTATAGAAATGCCATGGGTGCCTGTATGAGCAAATAACTCCACTGTGTGCATTTAGTGAGTCACCACTGCAAGCAGGAGCAGCCTCTAAGTGGAAACCCAGGGAGATCAGCGTGCATCATCCAGCGTACTTGAAAAAATGACTGTTACTAGAGAGCATTAAATAATCAAAGTAATGTTGTTATATAACTATCATGGCATCAGATACTTTCATTTCCATATCTTTTTTAAAAAAAAGGAAGCTAAATGCATTAGTGAAAGAGTATCTGACAGAAGTCCCTGAAATTATTTGGACAGGTAGTGACTGCAGCAGGCAGCATGTAGAGAGAAAAAAAATATTTGTTCTAATGTAGGTTCTTGCTAATTTTCTTGATTTCAAAATAAATTGAGATTGTAAAAATTCTCCAGATTGTCTTACTGACAGTGCATTTTTAAACCATATCAGGTTTGATGACATTAATACATCTTAAGTGAAGCTTAAGTTACAGATTTGGAACCACCATCTCCATGAAACAAAAACTATTTCCTTATTGTGTGTTCTGTAATGTTCCAAATTTAGATCATACATATCCACATCTTTCATCTTTATAAAGCACGTCTGCAATATGGATAAACTGCTTGTAAATGGCAAGAATCACCTGATGAACCTACCTTCTGCATAAGAGAATCTACAATGATAGTCTTAAAATGAAAGCCAGATTCATTACCCATCCTTATCATTGGTCTGCTAGAGAGCCTTTGGGCCAGCTCTGGGACAACTTTAAATTGTGCTTGGAAAACACAAGTAGCTATTTTTTAAGTAGCTATTATGATTACTGATTCTGCTCTGCCCTATTTTCTTCATTTGACTGGTTTTTTTGATTTCATGCCATATTTTTGGAACTCAGTATATTACACTGATGTTAATACAAAGAATATGCTCAAGAATATATCAAATTTGTTACTGTCAATTTGATTGCTGTTATGAATTGCCTTTCTTTATTGTATTGTCTATGATTGTTTATTAAGACATGTTAATTCTGGCCATGCCACTGTTTGCTCTGAGATAGCCAAAAGGTTTGCAACTGCCTTGTCAACATAGTTTTTCTTTGAAATTCTCTCCCTGAATTTCTCTGAAATTCAGGCACGGTAGTAACTAGACTTTTTTCTGAGGTATTTTAAAATGAACATCGATGACTAAGAAGGTCTTCCAATATTTTAATTTTAAGCAAAAAGCTTAGCTACCAAATGAAAGAATTAGTGACCAATAAATATTTCTGAAACCAAATTTTAGTGGTTAAGAAAGATAATAAGCAGGTTTTGATGGATAAACTTGTCTCTTTCAAACATATATTTTCAGCAAAATCCTCCTGCTTCCTCCAAAATCATTTATGTTGCTAGATCATAATAGCATTTTATGAGAAAATCCAGGAGAAAGGAAAAGTAGAAGAAATACATGAAAGATTTTCCTCTGAGATTTTTCCATAATTATTTTATGGCAAGAAGCTGTATGGGAGTGTGGAGAAGTGATGTGCTTTGGAGCAGCTCTTTGAAGCTTTCAGCAGCAAGTGGCTTCCTCCCCAGCATGTGTTTTAAATGTTTTGCTGGATTACAGTCCACCTGCACAGAACTGTTCTGACCTTTTTACCCTTTCAATATTTTAAACATTTGACCTGCTTTCCTTCCTGCAGTTTTGCTTCCGAGAATACTCTTGAAATAATTATGTAAATGTCATCTTAATGCATTTTCACTGCCATGTGCATTTTCAGCCCCCTTATGATGTTATCTTTTCAGAATGCCAGAAAAATTTGAACCAGATGTGCTGAGCACAAAATACCACAGCAGGGATTTCCCTTACAGCAATCACGATATGGAAGTCCTTAGAGACTTGCCATGGAGTAACAGGGCTATTTTTAGTAGCAAGAATATAGCACAGGTAATAGAGTGTGAAGTCAAGTATATTAAGTATATATATACACACACACATTTTTATTATGCTGAACAATATTGGTCTGCAAACATGCATTTCAATAATGCAAGAAAATCCAACCTAAAATTTCCTTAGTCTTTTAAATTTTGCCACTAGTACTGTGGGTTTCTTTAATATTTATAGATAGCTCACTTTCTGCATTCATTTGTGATATGAGCACGGTGAAAGGGAATAGACTGTTGGCATCCCATGTAATCGTATATTGACATTCATTAGTCATTTGAATCTTGAAATTGCACCAACTGACTAAACACTGGTTCTATATTTGATTGCTGAAAACCTTTGTTTTAGACCTCTTGGGTGAAAGCATAACCAGGCCTTTCAGTCAAAGGATCTGTTGTTTGTGAGAATTCCTTGATGTGTGTTGGACTCATTCCTAAATAGCACCATCTCTTCACAATCCCATTCCTTAGTCAAAACTGAGAATAGTACTGAATTCTTTCTATCACTCTTCAGCAAAGAGTGACTTGCTATTTTACTTGCTTATATAGTGCCCAGTGCTGTAGGAGCCAGACTGGAACCAAGGCCTTTATCCTGAAGTTCAGGGGATGCCACAGTGCTCTGCAGACAGTCCTTTGCCACGTAACTCAGATTTTTACCCACTAATCCTAACGGCTTATGAACTGCCCCAGTTCTCATTCTGCATTAAATCCACATTTAGCCATAAAAACAGTAAGAATGACAGCTGCAGAGTGACTAAAGCCATGTTATATGGAACATCTCCTGTGATTTGACCCAGTGTGGCAATGCTGGTGGTATCTGTGCTTCTGTGTAGGTCTTCTCAGTCATTCATCATTAGTAAGGAGGATTCTCATTTTTGCCCCACAGACTTTGGGGTTGTTTGGGTTTTTTTTTTAAATGGCATGAATACTGTGAATGCAAAAAGGACAAAAAGGTGCAAAAAGTTGTAGAGGTTCACCAGCAAAAGTCCTAGTTTGACTCAATGCATTAAACTCATCAAAGTATAAAGTGGTATTTTGTAGCTTTCTGGATAGACATGGAGAGCTTCTGCTTAGTAGTTTCATTCGCCTTTTTTTTTCCTTTCACTTTTTAATTATGTTTATACTGGGCCTGAGCCTTGCCTCATAAAGCCTGCCACAGACTTGGATAGTTACTCTATCTTTGGACAAAGTGTTGGAGCTGGCCATGAGCTCACACACATCTGCCATTTGACCTCTGTGAATTAGAGCTTCATTAAGGTATGCCATGTCTCATTAGCTTACTGGGAGCTCCATTAGAGAAATCTGCACAGTTCTAGTTGCTTGTTCATGACTCAAATTCTGCTGAATTTCGGGGTTTCTTAGCACCAAGTCTAAAGCTTAAACAAAACTGGTTAAGAAATGCTGAGATGGGCAAGTAGGACTGTAGTGTAAGTGTCATCAGATCATGGGTTTTGTATCTTTAATAGGTTGAAATTTTCTAAAAAAGGAAGAACAACTCCAGCACCTTAATTCTAGCTCTATGAGTATAATAGAGACTAAACATATTTCTGAATGGGTGCTGAACGTGTCTAATTTGGACTAACGTAATTATGATGGTAATGCTTGTTGATGATGGAAAGAGACAAATCAGTGCTCTGGACTGTGAAACAGTGACTAAATGTTGCTGAGAGGTTTGACAGAGGTTTGACAAGGCTCTGATAGACTGGTGTGAATACTTCAGATAGATGATGCAGGGGTGTAGTCTTGCAGTATGGGTGTAAAAGGAAGAGAAGCATGGGAATGTATTAAATTCTGATTCTCTGAAATCATTGGCAAAATTCCCACTGAATTAAATAGGACCAGAAGTTCATCCTACATATTAATGTGTGTGCTTACTGAAAAATAAAAAAAAAAAAAAAAAAAGTATTAAATTTACAATTCTAGTTTACAAAATTTGGGCAAATCAGAAGTGAGAGTCCTGTGCAAACTTAGTTCTGTTCTTTTCCACAAATAGCTTCTGATGCAATCTGTACTAGGAGTGCTACACAAGATTATTTCCAGGGTATGTCTACTTGGTTCAAACTGAAGAGATTCATGGTTACTGACTATAATAATAATTATGAGGTTTGAAAAATATTTATAACAGGAACCGTTAGTCAGTTTAGAAACTAATTATAAGGATTGCTGGATAATATACCACTCTCCAAGTCACAAGAACTTTTTTCAGTTGTCTTCAGAAAACACCTCTGAAATCAAACCCAAATTCCAATGAGTCTGGCTTTATTTCAAGCCTCAAGGCAACATTTCAAGCTCCTCTCTTGTGCCCCTTTTCTCCAAATCCTGACTTCACAGATAAATAACCCTACAAGGGAACCATAAACAGAAGGTGAGAGTTGGCTAAGAGGGGCCAGGGGAACACAGAGAAGACCACGGTCTGACAGGGTGGGCTGTGCAGAAAGGAAATGAGACATTTTTTAAGCTGGTCTGGTTCTCCAATCCCTCTCCCAGTGCCAGCCCTGGGAGAAAGGCCGTGGCATCCTCCACTCTGCTCAACAGTCCTCACCTTGTGCTGCTCAACAGTCAAGACCTTGTGTTCTGCTGGACCACTTGGGCTGCCAGTAGCTTTTTGCTTTGTAAGCAAACAAGCTGTGCTTGCTTTTCCTCCTTTGATTTGAAATAAAGAGCATTTTAATTTTGAATACAAATAAAATTTAATGTAGAAAAAATGTGCTTGCAGATGCCGAGACATGGCCCAAAACTCTATTAACTTTTTTTCACTTTCCCTGCAAAAGTTGTTTCTGTCAATTTATTTTCATTTCAGCTGCGCAAAACGGGAAGGAAAAAGCAGGTTGACACAGATGGTTGTCAGCAAAGTGATGACTGCAGCTGAGAATGGGTGTACAAAAATATACAGCTTGCTAAACTGTGTATTGTTTAGCTTCCATGTGTATCAATGTCAAAAGAAATAAAATTTGGAGTATATATTTAGAACTCTTTTTTAAGTGTTGTTAAAATTATTGTTGTAAAATGTAAGGGTGGTCATATGTAAAGGAATTACAATGCAGAAAAGAGAAAACAGGACAAATCCTGCATCCCAAACATCTAAAAACAGAACAAAGGATAGCATTTTAAATGGAAAGCTAAACCCCTATCTAAGTGATCTTCTTTGAGAGTTATATGGGTCCTTTAAAACTGCTGAGCACCCACAGCCCTACTGAGGTCACCCAGAGAGTGATGGTTGTCTTTGAAAACCAGACTATTAATATGAAGGTCTGAATGCAGATTTTTCAGCCCTACCTTTAGGATTTTGTTTTTAAAGGCTCTCTTGGATCACACAAATGACCATAACATTGTACTTTAATAAACCAAATAAACTTAGGGAGGAGAAAAATTGAAAATAATCTAAATAGTCTTCCTCAAGTTTGTTAGAGCACTGCCAACTTCAGGGTGGGGCAGGCTTTGTCCACGCTGGAAAGCTGTAGCATTTTAACTACAATTGATCTTATTTTAACTTAGCTCTATCTTGAACTAAGGCTAAGCCTAATGCAGACATACCGAAATCGATTGTAATGTTGCCTGTGTCAATTTAGCTAATTTAAATGTACATGCATTAGCAGATTGCATCAGTTCAACTAGATTGATCTTTAAATTGCTTTGTCTAAAGTTGTGCCATTCCTAGGGAGCTAAGGACTGTAGTTGGAAAAGAGGGATGCCAAAGCTACTTACCTTTCTCTTACCTGTCAGCTCTGAAGAGTACTACCCCAATCAGTCAATAAATCTGCAAGTGTTAGTCTAACCACTCATCAACTGATACACAGAGAAATGCTAAAATTCCCTGAATATTCACAGGAGAAAAGCCATTGAGTTATACAGATGATTATTGCAATTCTACCGAGATTATTTTTTTATTATTACTATTTTTAAACTTTAGTATTAGTTAAATTTGATTATAAATTTGGACTATAGCAGACATAAACCATTATCAACATTTGTTTTATAGTCAAAATTTAGGTAAATAAATCAGTGATGACTTCTGAAAGTTTGAAACTCTATCTGTTCTTGAACTACTGCCTCTGTGTGCTTCAGAGGAGAATGACAACCAAGCATATACTAATTTTAAATTGCATGTCCCTTTGCTAACAGCTTTCAGAGCAGTGTAATCTCACCTTCATTCTAGTGGGGTAAAAATCTAGTACAGAAAATAAGTATGAGATAATGAATTTCTCTTACTTTGCCTGGTCATTAATGAATGAGGTTATTTTCCTTCTTGACTCTTGGAATTAGATGTGACACAACACCTTAACACAATCAGTTTGTTCTGAAACCCTGATAATAGGAACCCATCTGCTTAGAGACATAAAGGAGCATTCATTATATGCCTAGTAATTACTTTCAAAGCAACATAAAGAGATCACATGCACAGCTTCTTAGAGTTAAACATGCTGTCAGAAAGAATACCTTGATGTGCAGGAATAAGAGGAGTTCAAAAATGTGATAGCTAATAATGACATTTAAAGGAAAATGTGGATTGTGCCTTATCATCCCCGTCCCCAATGGCAGAGAAAGGCATCTTTGTGCAGGATTTCCTAAAGGCTGTTCCTGAAGACAACTCTTCTGTATCTAGCTGTATCACGATGGACAATAGCTTACATGAAATGGACATTTTCCTATAAAAGAAGGAAGGATAAAATGTCAGATTTTTAGATCCAAATCTAATGCCTAATCCTTGTGACTTCCCCCTAAAACTGGCAAGGTCTGTACCAGGAGAGAGAGATTTTGTACATGATTGAACACCAGGCATTAAGGACATAAAAAATGGTACCGTCAGGCTCCAAAGCAAACCTTTTCTGTTTCTTTACTAGAAAAGCAGCACCAAAACCTTGAAAGATGAAATTAAATGAGCTCGGTAGAGTGGTCAGAAGAAGGTAAATGGAACTTAATCTGGGAGGAGTTGGAAAGAGTAAAGATAACAATTCTTTGGTCTTCCTAACATAACATCCAGATGGCCCTTGATAATTTTATTTCCTCTTGTGGTTTTGGTTATCAAACACATACAAATTTTCACAGTGGACAAAAATACCTTTGTATAAATGTCACTTTTTAATTATGTTTTATCTTTTGAACGGTACCATTCAAATGGGGTTTTTTTGATTATACCTTCACTTAGTGAGCTGAAGTCCTCCAGTCTTCTTTTCCCACTTCCATTTAACTTCTTTATAGCTTTCATTCTAATGAAACATGGCACGCTAAGAGGCCACCAATTTTGCAAATCAGGCTGTTTTTTAAACTGCTTAAATCTTCCTTTCAGTCAGGCATGAAGTTGCTAAGACAATTAACACGCCTAAGGTTAAAAATACACTTAAGTGTTTTGTTAGATCAGGCCTTAAATACAAGATTATGACAATAAATTTAAGATCCTCTTCTTTGCCTTGCCTCTTTACACTAAAACTTTCATGCTCAATCAAAATAAGAATATTCTGGTGCAGCGCTGAAAGGATTTGCTAGAGGATTGTGTAGCAAGTAGATTTTCCAAAAGATAATACCTTATAAACATTATGAAATATCACTCTCCCAGATGAAATATAAATATTTGGCCTTAACAGAACTCTCAGCTTAGTGGCATTTTTCCTTCTTTTTTAATTATGCAAGAAAAGCTCTCAGACTTGCTGTAATTAGATATACAATGGCACTTAAAAAAAAAAAATATAGTGTTAATGATAGATTCTTCACAAAACTACAGGTAAAAACCTGTCTCCACTGAGATCAATGGTCAAGCTGACACTGTCTTCCTGAAGGCCAGGATTTTACTCTCAGATAAGGACATTATGTTCTGCATATATAAATTCCTCTACCTGGTCTAGTGGAAAGTGTCCCTGCCCATGGCAAGGGGGTTGGACCTGGATGACCTTTAAGGTCCCTTCCAACTCAGACTGTTCTGTGATTCTCTGATTTACAAATTTTATTGTAAAGGGGATTTTTTAGACTTCCACTGGGGTTGGTAGAAAGCAAATTCCTGTGTAAATTTGCCATGAGCAACTATATTACTTTGTACTGGTGATTGTCTAAGGACTACATACTTTCTGCCCAGCTTTTCTTGTTCAAGACCAGGTATTGGTAGAATCCAATTACAAGGTTCCCTTGAAGTGGAGGGGGAAAAGCATCCCCAAGTTGATACATCTGGGGCATGGGCAAGATGGAAGAAGGAACAGCTATAAGAAGACTTTACTGGGATAGTTTGGGTTTCCCCATTGGTCCTACAGCTATGTCCCAACAATTTCCCCACAACAGGTCATTGCCCAAGCCATAGAAGCACCAGGGATGATGAGGGTGTGAGACTAGAGCAGAGAAGTGGATGCTCCATCATTGGAAGTGTTCAAGGTCAGGCAGGATGGTGCTTTGAGAATACTGATCTAGTGAAAGGTGTCTCTGCCCACAAGTAGGAGGGATGGACTAGATCATCTTTAAAGGTCCTTTCCAACACAAATTATTCTGTGATTCTATGAGTCTATGACTTCTCAGAGGCTCCCAAGACGCAGAAGATCCCTTCTGTGCTGGTTCTGTGCACTGGCCCCATCTCCAGCCCCAGCCGACTGCTTCCACCCTCACTATCTTCACACCTGCCTCCTTCATCCTCCTCATATCCCACATCCAAATTTCCCTCACCTGGAGGACAAGTGCCCAGAGAAGAGGTACAGTTGCCTACATGCTTCAGCAGAGGAGGTGTGTTACAAGCAGCTTAAAAATGCAGATCTAGTCTGCACCAGAGGGGCTGTCTTTACCTTGGAGTTTACAGGATTCCTGGATGCTGCCTGCACTTCACTGGAAATTTTTATTTAGCATTAAATGTAGCATAAATAGATTATTTATAACTAGTAACACTGAACTCAGTATTTTTTACAAACCCTTTAAAGAAATTCATAAAGGCACGTTGTTGAAAACAACTTTCTATATTAATTGCTGCATTTTAATACTGTTTGTTTTAAGATAAGATCTCTGTGAGTTTGTACACTGTCACTTGGTGTAAGCTGTTCTTCTGTTCAAGGCAACTGAAGAAAACTTATTAATAGATGAATGAGTTTCTAATATTAGCTGATATCAACTGTCTAGTTTGTCAGTCAGAAAGAATGACGGATGGCCACAGGGGGGTATTAGAGATATTGGGTATGCAAACTCTTCTACCATCCTCTATGATTTAGTTTTATCTTATGTATTTCAGCATAAAAATTTGCATTGGTAGTTTCCTTATGTTAAATTTTAAAAACTTGAAATATCACCTATCTCTCTAGGGTTTGTTTTCTTCCTCTCTGTCAGAGGCAGTAAATAAGGCCACCCAAACACTATTTTAAAATGCTACAGTCTGAATTGCAAAAGCTGACTAAAATTATAGATTGGCAACAGCTCTGGTTTTGAGCAAGGACTGCTAAAATAACAACAGAAACCAAGTCAGTACCTAACAACTAAATTTGACCATATGTATGGATTGTTAGAAGGTTACCATAGGTATTATAAGTTTCACTCCCATTAGATCTCTGGTGTAATATTTTTCCTTTTGTGACTGGTGTCAGTATGAATGAAAGAAGACAAAAAAGGGCATCAAAGCTGGAAATCATTCAGAGTATTAATATCCTGTATGATACCTCCAAGAAACAGAAAAATTCCAATGACAAAAATGATTGTGACGTGGTAGAAAGAAAAATCCTAAGAGGAAATTTGCAGTTCACTGTCTAGGGAATTTAACCTCACAATTCAACTGGAAGGAATCAATAATCTAAATCCATCTGTGCCATTCTGAATATTTACCTCCTGAAGTTGGCTAACAGAGATAAAACAAAACCATGTGCAGGTTTCATATTTTACAAAGACATAAATAAGGAGGTTTCCAACACCCAAAGGGCAAAATCCATTCACACTTTAATAGTTTAGGAGCAGAGCCAGATACATACAAATGTGACTGTGAGTTCCCTGTTTCAAAAGCTTTTCATGCCAATTTATGAACTAAAAAAAAAAAATAAAATCTCAACATAACTTTAAGAAATTAATTTGAGAATAAAATAACATTTGTATTTGTAAGCATTTATTCATCGAGTTATTTGGGTCAAAACCTTGTATATTTACTGGTTGAGAAGAAATGTGAATGCACTTCAGTCTCTCTCCCAGAGGCAATAAAGGAAAGCTTTTCCTACATCTGGACTGGAGGGTTTTTTACCGTTTTCCACAAACAAATCAGATCCACTGGGAATCCAGATCAGTGGCTGTGGTGCTTTATTGTAAACTCTTATGTCCTTGACAGATAATCACAAGAAAGATGACATTTCAAAAGCAAAGTGTCTGCCAATGAAGAATCTGCCTTATGAAGACTTCCTCAAATGCCCACCAACATGCTGTGCATTTAAAGAATAAATGGTCTTTCGGCTTGTAAGTTGCCATGAGGTCTCTCTCCACAGTTCTGCCTGCCAGTCCTTTTTTGTGTTCAATTTTCATGTCTCAAGCAATTCTCCCCATTCAGGCATAGACCCATCAGATACTTTCAAGTGACCATTATCTTCAGCTGTGACAGCCGGCCACAATGTTCATCACAGAATTAGACTGTATTTTGTCTCATGCTGCCACATAACCTGACACATCAACATGAGTTCATTTAATTTCACTTATCCTTCACTGGTTTTGGAATGGATATTAGCAGGAAGTCAATACATATTTTCATATTATGGCTTTAACTCTTTAGTTCTGCAATTCTGGTTCTGCCAGTCTCGAAATACACAACCCCTCAGCAAACTTTCTATCTCTTCAATATTTAATCAGTTTCTAATAACTTTTTTTGATCTTTGATAAAGAAGTCTGGAAATCTGGGCTTCAGTCCTTAAAATTTCATCAAATATTAGTTTCTGAAGCCTGAATTATTTTTTTTGTCCTCTAGAAAATGTCTCATGCACAGTTGTAATGCAGCTTTCACCATGTATCAGCAGCAAACTGAGAAAATCACTTTCTCTTTTTTATATGTAATACACTTATCAAAAGTTTTACAACTTTCCTTAGCATTCTGTGTAATCCTTCAAAAACAAACTTCCAAATGTATCCATCGGACCAATCATGAAATCAAACTCTTTGAGCCTGATACTGCCCTTCCTGTGATGTGTGCCTCTCCTTTAGACTCAGTTACATCTGTTTACATTGGATCTGCCTCTTTCATGCTTTTCCCTACAAAAATGAGAATATTGATGGAACTGGCAGCATCACTGCAGGATCATTCATCTTCCAAGGGACCAACCCTTTTTCCATCTCTACATAGACAAATATATGAAGAGCTTTTCCAGATACATGTTCTGTGGTTAAAAGTGCCATAGGAATCATTTCAGTATCATCCAGTTTAAAAACCTACCTGCTGATTTTATAACTATAAATAATGGATGGTTTAAAATAACAAGCCATTGCAAGTTATCCCTGTGGGATACATAAAGTTTAGATAACTATATCACACACCATCAGCAGTATCAATGGCAGTTTTGCTTTTTGGGGGAAGGGAGGGAAATACAGGAAGGTCAAAGACTAAATCACAGGGTTTCAGAGGGAGGTCAGTAAGGTCACGAGGATTTTCTGCTTTCAGAAAGGACACTGCAGTCGGTACTCTGCTGTCATGCCACATGTACTGCTCTTTAAGCAAGTTTTACACTGATGCATGGGTAGCAATCTGAGTAGGGAGATAAAAAGACAATTAGTACAGACTTATGAAAAGTGCACTGGAACTGTGATGATGTTAAAATAGAATTAAGACCAAAACCTCACAAACAAACCAACCAAACAAACAAACAAAAAAAAAAAACGAAAACAAAAACAAAACAAACCACACCCCCACACCACTATAGATGCTGTGCCAGAAACACAAAGGAGTAAACTCAAATTATAAAATTAGTACTGTTAGTATCATCATAATTTGAGTGAAAAGTTGGAAAAGCAAGGAGCAGCATGGAGTAGCATCAGACAATGTGTACCTGAATAAACATCCACCTACCTCATTCCTCTTATTACTCTAAATACTTTGTGTCCTGCTGGCCACAGCAAACATAACAAGGTTAGCAATGACATTTGGATAAGTAAATCAGAATTGATACGAAGGCTCAAATTTGGGGTGGATCTGTGGTATTAAATCATTCCCTGAGTTTACATGACGGATTTTCAAATGGACAAGGTTAGATCAACCCCAAGGGCTCGGGCTGCACCATTACCCCAGCCCAGTGCTAATTGCAGCCCTGCTTCTAAGGTTTTAATCGAACTTCAGTGATGGGGCAGGAGGAGTTGGTGCTTCCATGAGTGGCACACTGCCTATCCCTCATGCTTCAAGTTTCTATGCAAATAGGCTTTTATCTTACAATGCCACTTGCTTCTTATATCACAGACATGAATACTCACCTGAGCTGAATTCATCTACTCAGATGAAGCCTTTTATTTAATAAACTCCAAGCTGTCTGGACATAAGAGTTTATTCTACTGCCTTCTCTTTTTTTACCTCTGTGAAGTATTAAATACATGTACAGACATTTGCTCAGGCTCCCCTGTTGACACATTGCTCTACTATGTGTCACACCAATATCTTGCAATGTTGATATGACTGTTGTCAGAAGTATGACATAGCATATACAGCTGAGAGCTGACAGTTGATATGAAGAGATGTAGATTTCCATCTTTTGAGCGGGGAGTCTGAGAGCATTTTCCTTTCATTTACAAAGAGGGGGAAAAAAAAAAAATCTACACAACATTCTGTGCTTCTACATAAAAATATTAAGTGGTTTCCTTCAACAGAGTATTCATGGGGTTTTTTGTTCGCTTGTGAGATCAGTGAACTTGCCTGAAACCAGCCCAGAGCACAGGCTCGGGCTGCTCAAGCAGCTCAAAGGTGAGTGCTTGGCAAACACCCTGGAGAATTGACCCTGAGTATGTTTCCCACAAGCAGTGCAAAGGGCTGAAGGCCTGACCCCACTGAAGTAATTGACTTTATTAGGGCTAAATTTCCTCCCTGATGTCTGCAATCAAACAGTTAGCTGGGAGTTTTTATTCCTTTTCTTTTTCCTGCTGGTTATAAATTTCCAAACTTTTCAAGTCCCTACAGGTATTTTTAGACTAGGCTGTAATCTTTAAAATCAGCCTAACCACCTCTCTATTTCAAGTCTAAAATCATACATGCCTTTTCTTTCAAGTCAGATACATCCGTAGCTTAATGCTCCCAGTGAAAAGTGACACATCTCACTCTTGCAGTAGCTCAGATAAAATTAAGAAGTCAAAATCTCAGCAAAGATCTGGGAGGGGCAGCTTTGCTCTCTCCACCTTATTGTCTCAGCAAAAAGGATATTTGTATTGATTCTGCACATAAGAGTAATTGAATTAAACCAATCTCACTCATCCCTATTCCCTCTTTTGTGAGCCCTCTCAGATGCTCTCAGACATTTGATGCTGAGAAATGCACTTTACACTATTACTCAGCAGCACTCAAAATCCCTAACGATACCAGACTGTAGCTGGGTGAAATCTGAAGCTGAATGCTTCAAGGGACCATTATTACTAATGGGATTTTTTTATTAGAATCTTTGAAAGCAAATAAAAATGGTAGGAATTTAAAGTTCAAGGAAGAGAGGCATGGAAGTTTGTGAGTATCATTAAAGAATAATATTACAGTTTTATGAGACACTTTGGTCAGGTTACAGCTCATCAGAGAACGAGCACCAAGAATTTTCAAAAACATCCAAGTATCTCAGCAATACAATGTAGACTTCCAGCTGAATATGGCTTTAGCACTCTTATTTAAAGTACTTGGTTATAAAACACTGACTTCCATGCTGTAGTCTTGCTGCTAGGTGACAGGATTAAATGTAAAAGGCTGGGAACAGAATCCAGCTAAGCTGCAGTATCCCTTGCAAATATTTCTCTCTCAATAACTACATCACCACTAGACTAAGAGATCCCATATCAGAGTATGGCCTCACTATCTCAGACACTGTACAAACACCTACAAGGAAATTGTTCTCCTAAAGGTCTTAGACTTATCAGGAGACTTAGACAGAAGCTGACATCTGACTGTGTATGGTTAACTTTTGAGAGCCTAAAGAGTTCCAGATATATTATGTGTTTGCAACCCCAATTAAAGCTATGCTACTCAATACCTTTTAAAATTCCATAATAAAAGTCAGAGATGCTTCAACTGAGGGGCCACATCACTGAATTTTGACCATATCAATAAGGAAAAGATATATCAATGCAAAGAACAGGGAGCACTTCACGTCACAGGTACTCATGGAGCTGTAAGGAACTCAATGATACAGAAACTACTCTAAAACTCACCAGTATAGATGAGTAAAATAATACTCTCTTTGGTAGAGCAACTTCTGTATCTCAGCACTATTAAGGAAAACAAGTTCTTACGTGCCATATGCAAAAATTTGTAGTGAACCCAGGCAGGAATTCACTTCACACAGCAGGAGTATGTTTACCACTACCCTGTCACTGTTGCTTGGGCAATATATGCAAAAAAAAAGTATTTCCCAGTAATTCACAAGCTTTATATCATCCTGCTGTCTATTTTGCTTCAAAAACAGTATGGAAAATTCTACCCTATTATTAGAACTTCTCCCTCCTGGGTGCAGGTATAATTATTGGAACCAAGCTTGCATTTTTGCAGCTCTCTGTAAATGCACATCATCTTGTCATTGTGAATACCTATGAAATGTATTGTGTTGTATTTATATCCTTCCTGAAATTTAATATACCCACCAAAACACCCAACTGCAAGGATGTGCTGAACTTGTGGAAGTACATGAATAGACCGCTTCCAGCTGTTGAGAGCCCCATGCTGCACACAGGTACCTGGAGAAAAAACAGGAAGGGAAGAAATAAGGTGATCTCTGCAATGTATTCTTATTCTCAAGAGAAGGAACATTCATCCCTATCTCTTAAATGGGAATCTCCAGCATGTAATCTAGGCATCTTCAGGCCTAAGATTGTCTCTGTAGTCTTATCAACACTAGGGCTAATTAAAGCATATTAAACTTATGCAGTCTTTGACCAGGGGAACTATGTATTTTTTTGGCAAAACACAAGGGTGAAAGACTATATAGCATGCAGCCAACCTCATTTGTGAGCTAGATCAGTCCTTTCCTTCCTTTCATGTTATTTCATTCTGCCTACAATACATAAAATTGGAAAGAAACTACAAACAGTACAATGCTTAGAAATGTCTAAGACAGAACAAAAGCAATATGGTGTCTAATAACAGGGACCCAGGACCGTGATGTGATTGCCAAGTGGAACAAAGCAATCTCACAATTTAGACAATGCTGTTTCAATCATAAGGCTTTCTGTCATAATTTTGAACTGGAAAATTAATCTAACAATTTAATGCCAAATACAAAAAGAGGAAAAATTATATTGATTAAATAGCTGAAAGTTTAAAAGGCAAAATAGATTTTTACATTATTTGTCACTTCTAACATTTCCATGGCTATGTTCCCATTCAAAGAAGTTCCTAGAGCTATACAAACACTCACGCTGTTACTAAGTTTATTATCCATAAAAATCAGTTTCTTGGCTTGCAGAACTAAAAGCTGAACATTCCTGAATCTATTTTATCCTGCTGATTCTCAGATGTTCAGGTTTGTTTGTTTGCTTCCCCAGGCAGCAGTACTGCATTTACCTTCAGCAACTTGGGTACTCAGATTGGAAAATATGACACAGGTTATAATAATAAATGGTGAAGAGTGATGACATGCGTCTGGTGAATTGAAGTGGGATTGCTTGGAATGTTTCTGGGTAGCTGATGTCATCGCCATGTGATACCTCCAGCTGTATTAATGTACAGAGCATAAGGATGGCTGCAGCAGAGGCCCATGGTGTTACCTAGCCTGGTGGTCTGTCTCTGGCAGCAAGCAGAGCAAGTTCACCAGGAAAAGTCTGCATCACACACGAAAGGCTAGGGTGGTCAGGATGTGGCCCTCAGCTGGCAGCAGTCAGTGTTTAGGGGACTGTGTTAAGCATGTAATATTTAATAACTGCTGCAATATGTTCATGCTTTTGGCCTCCACAGATCCCATAGAATAGTTGAACCACTTCATTAGATTTGCAGAGCTAAAAAGGTGTTTTCTTTAGTTCTGTCTCAACAGACATTGTAATTATTCTTCTATGAGAAAAACTGAACTGCTGTTTCTTACTAACCCTCTTCCTGCCCTGTCACATTCCCCTTGCAGCTGCCTTTTTCAAAGCCTAGAAGTCCTTTTAGGATGCTCCCCATTCAGGTACAAACAGGGCCTCAGGGCAGTTTACTCAATGATTACCTACACACTTCTCTTTTACACTTACGGACATTTAATTCTATCTGTCATTTCACTGATCAGGAGAATATACATGCACTTCATTGCATGCTATTATCCTTCTGTTAACTTTCTGAATCACCATTACATTTGACTGGCCTAGTGTTCTGCAACTGTGCTGACACCTTTTTTTTAACAGCAAACTTTACCATCTCACCGTTCATTCCCTTTTATGGAAAACAGGAAAATATGTGGATATAATCCTTCTTCCATTTACAAGACTGGCTGTTTATTTCCCAGTCTACTCTCCCACACTGCAATTTCTGGCAGTATAACCAGCACAGAAATCAAATGTGATGATCTGTCATCAATATGTTCCCTTGTAATTATTCACTAGACATCTAGGAGGCTTTTTCCTTCTCTAAGGAAAGGTTGCAGAAAGTCAAGGTCCTTTTGTAGCCTTATGTGTAGGGAACTTCTGTTTCCAGCCACATTGAGTGACAACAGAAGATAGAAGATGGTAGCTAGAATATTTGATATCACAATTATGTCAGACTGAAGTCAGCTGTCCAAAAATGTCAAATGTAAACCAGTCATTTAGATGTGTTCTGTCATCAGGATGGAGAATGGCTTCTTCACAAGGCAATTCATTTCACCCTTGGGTAGGTATCATGAATGACCCTACACAAGTACAGTCCCTGTCCATCTTGATTGAAGTAAAAGAATCCAGATAGCTTTACTAGAAGACTGAACTTCAGATGGGCAGTGCAATGAACTTTACCATACGTGTTCCCAGTGGAAGAAATACCACCGAAGATAGGTATAACAGCATCATCTATGAGCAGCAGCTCTGATACAGATGTGCTGTTCTGTGTCCCCATAAGTGTTATTCTGGTGCCCTTTTAACTGCTCCACCCCTCTTTTTGTTTCTTCTTCCTTGCCTGAATGAAGGGCAGCCCACAGCACATCTTGTACCATGATCCATACTTAGTGACTGCCCAGCCAGTCCCAGCATATTGTTAGGCAACTGGCACAATGGACAGAAAGAGCTATTCTTGAACACAAACTGATGTCTCTCCTCATTGAAATTTGTTCATTTTCCTGTATTTCACTATGTATGTTTTCATTGGTATAAAATTCGTAGGAACCTCCTTTTCCTATTTCAGATGCAAGTCAACTTATTTAATGGGTTTCAAAGTTACAGACACAATGGCATAAGCTTTACTTCATTGGGAAGTCAAGCTGAAAAAATGTCTCCAGTGTAATAGACAATATATTTCTAACATTGCCTGTTATGTACTCTCCTCCCATCCTTTTCCTATAATGGCCTCTTTTTGCAAAGCAGAAAGGGGAGATTGGCTGACAAGCATGTAGAGAGTCCATGAAATACATCTCTAATCTGAGAAACAGGGTCAGGTTTGATCTTAAGTTCTTGTGATAGAGACTGAATTATTAAAAGGCTATTGTCTGCTTTAGAGTGACATTCTGTCTGAACATATTGTACTTTGTGCAGTTCATAAAGAAAAACAAATGTAACATAACTTAAATAAAAATATTCCTATCTTTAAAGCTGCTCAATCTATTCATTTGATAAAACTCTATCTATGCTCCACTTTCCTGATTTCACTAAGTAATTAGTCAGTCAACTCCCCAGGCTGTGTTTGTGGGTATTTCATGCTGCAGCAGGGAAAAGATTAAATATATACTTAAAAAAAAAAGGCAAATGACAGATGTAGTTGCAGCTAGTGCGAGTGATGTTTTATAAAGACAATTAGTTTTCAAACAGAAGATGTCTTAAAGTGTTCTCATCCTTTTTCTGACTTTAAAAAAGCTCTTCAAAACACAATTAGGCAGCATTATTCTCAATTGTAAACTGCTACCTTCTTAATAAACCCCTTTAATACAGGTGCATGGGATTTATATGTATTAATTGTGAGATAAATTGATTTCTCCCTCTTGAGAAATTATTTCTATACAAGGAAATTTATGTTTGTTTTCTTAGAATGTCTGACATAACATTTTCACATACATTTAAACAGATTTCTCTGCAGGTGAAGTGAATAGGGGGAAAATATTACACTGTAGAACTTTCCTCCCATTGTACAGTAGATGTTTTTGTCCTTTTTTAACCATTTGCCATGTGCTTCATTTTTTTCCTTTACAGTTGAAAATTTAAGTCAATTTGCATTTTCTCAATATAAAAGAGATTATTTAGTGTGTGTAGACAGATAATAAGTAGATATGCATGCTCTGTGACTAATTTTTTTTCTTCCAAGTTAGAAATAAAGCCCAGATTATTACTTGTTTTGAATTAATTTGTGTGAACGAGCAGTGAAATTCAGGGACTAAGCGACCGTTCTCCTGAGTATTAATATGTCATGTTTACATCATTTCTAGCATAGCTTTACAAAATTCCCCATGGATGGTGGGAAGATACCATTTCTTCACTGTACACAAGATGTCTTGGCATAGATGTGTTCTGCCTGCCTTACACACAAGGGAAGACTCCCTGCCTGGCTGGCCTTACCATCTTCTTCACTACTGCAGTGACAATGTAACTACAAATACAGTTCATAATGCCAATGCAGAAAAACATTTCCAGTGTTGCCTCCAGGAAACCCCAGGATCACAACAAATTATTATGTCACAGGTCAATATGACAAGGCTTTGAACAGAATTTAGTCCCAAGGCAGTAAGTCAAACCAGCCTCAGTTTCAGCCCCCAAAGCTGGTGGCAGTTCAGGAAATCAGGACTTGTACAAACAGAGATGATGAAGTAAAACCTGAACGCAGCACTGGAACCAAGGCAGAGCCAGGACAGATGAGAACACCAGGCATGGCCTCAGATACCCAGCCTCTGGGAAGTGTGGGCACCCAGCTCTATAGACGCCAGCAGCAGCAGTTTGCAGAGAAGTGCATGAAATGGTGAACTGTTCACCGAACCTTCGTTCATCAAAATCACAGGGCTTAGTTTAAAAAATGGTACTGTATATTGTAGCATTCACTCAGATTTATTTTTTCAGTGCATATGAGGTATCATTGCATCTGAGGAGCTATTATTTCTGAGTTTCACATCTGCTCCCACCTAACAAAAATATTCACTGCAGTGGGACACTGTTGCAAATCAGTTTTGTGTCATTTTATTAACTACCTTTACAAGCATGCTACCTTAACATACATGACATATTGTACAGTTGCCTTTTCAAGTACTAAGCACAGGATTTCCACACTATTTTAATTCAATTTTATGGACTCAAACAACATCTGAATGCCATTAGCAAATAAAGAGGTTGCATCATATCAAGTCAGAAATATAAGCTAATAGTCAGCCTTTAAAGTTGTGAACTTTGTGCATGTCTGCAGGGATAAAAAAAAATACAGAATTTGAGGTAAAAGGGCCCCATGGGGGTGCTAGCATTTCAGCAGAGACCTGCCATGCCACCCACACTCTGTATGTGCCCAGCAAGGAAAGGCAGGGGAGAGGGGAGCACATCTTGTGCAGCTCAGAGACCCATTCTATGATTCTATGATATTGTCACACCATTCAAACCAATAACCCTCAGCAAGACATTGCTGCAGTGCATCGAGGGACAGTGCCTCGTGGTGTCAAGAAGCACACAAGGCAACATAAAACAACATTTGTCATCTTTATGGGTTCTCAGTATGCTTAGAAGTGGCAGCTTAAAATTATGGTGGAGAGAGCAGGGCACAGAAAAGACAGTCCTGAAAAAAACAACCACTTTACTTGTGCTGCTGTGTCTCTAGTGCCAGAGGCACAGCTCCTTCTGTCAGAGAACAGAAATGGTTTCTGAGAGACCCTCTTTGAGTAGTTTTGCTCCAGCTGAGTTGTTGTCCTGATACTATAACTCTCAAGCTTTCTAAAGGATAATTAGACTTAATTTTTAAAAATCACATAGTTGTGAGCTATTTAGTTGTGAGCTATTTAAGTTAATGCATTTTTAATAAAATACTCTACAGGGCAAAAATAACAGCACAGGAGTTTGAAATGATCACTTCAAATTATTTCACTGTTGTCTCAGCTTTCCTTTAGCCTTCATTTTGCTGCTAATATATTCTTATGCACAGTTCATAACACCACTGAGCTTGAACTTTTTATTAAAAAAAAAAAAAGAAAAAAGTGCTTTATCCAGTGGAAATGTATTTTCTAAAAGCTTCCCTAGACAAGCTTGACATAGTGAAAGGCTTTGAAAGTTCAGAACTTCAGAATCTCAGAAAAAGACTTTAACATTTTTAAGCTTCAGTATTTTTAGTAATAACCAATACCAGTTGAAACATTGCCTCTGTCCTTAAAATTCATCAGGAAAAGTTATATTAAAACTGAAGTGTAAAATATACAGAATTACAGAAGCACAGAATTCTTGGAGGAGGAAGGGACCTCTAGAGATCACCTAGTCCAACCCCCCCCAGCAAAGCAGGACTGCCTAGAGCACATTACACAGGACTGCATCCAGGCAGATGTTTAATTATTTTTATATTTATATTTTTATATTTTTTTTTCTGTTTATTTTTTAAAAAAATGCATGAAAAGCTACACAAAACATAAAAGAAACAACGTACATAACGTCACAGTAAACATTTAAAATTGCCTTCTGTCACTCCATTAGAAGACTCTTCTAGCAGCCATTCTGGAGCAGATGTGCTTCCAGAAGTGAAAAGGAACCATCTCCAGTCCTCTCCTAAGTTCACCTCCACCTTTTTCATACTCTCTAGCCTCACTATTGAGGGTCTACAGCCCAGAAGCCTCCATGGAGTCCCACTGACACACATTTTACAAATATCTTACTTATCACTGGCTGTTTTCAGGATCCTAAAAGATGCATTTGACAGTCTACTGGGAGGCTGCCTCCATTTCTTTGCTAGATGGTGTACTGTGAACACTGTGCAGTTATGATTTGAAGCAGACTCTTCTCAGCAACCTCTGCTCTTGTCACAGAACTCCACCATCTGCCCTTTGATCTCCCCAAAGCATTCACTGCAGTTCTTCTGCAGCTGCTCTGACATTAGTTAGAGTACATTTTTTTCTATCCAGTTGTTCAGTGAAAGTCTTAATCAGTCAAGAGGATATACCTTTTCTTTTTTCTTCCGTAATCCTGTGATTTTTTAGTTCCCTTGATGTTCATGACAGGCACTCTGTAACAAAATCAGTGTTTTTCGTGAGAGAGAAAAAGGTTGCAAATTCCTATAGTATTGAACATCATAGAAGTTGGGAAATCTACTGGGGTGGTGAACTGGACGTAGGAACAAAACAGAAAAGTGCCCCTTTCTGCTCATAAATTGAGCAGTCTTTTCTTAGAAGAGAGCCTGGGAGGGGCTGCACGGTGTGGCCGAGGGCAAGGGGGAAACCTCTTGTGCCTGCATGGTCTTCCACAACCCTCTGAGGACAGCAGAAGGTTGAAATTATACATTCATCTCCATGGCCCAAAGTACCCAGCTCTTCATGCTAAAATATTCATGATAAAATATGCTAAAATTCATGCTGACTGATGTCTTTCACACAACAAGCGCCCATGTGCTTTGTCCCAGCATGGAAGATGCTGAAAGTGATGACTCAGCAAATCTGTGGGAGCTTCACACAGTATCCAAAGAAAGTGTCTTTTATCACTAACCATGTCAGGCTGCCCAGCATTAGCCCTATCACAGCAATCAGGTTGAAATATGGAAAGCCAGGAAACGATGCTGCCCTGACTGCAATAGAGGGAGGAAAATGGTTTCATATTCTTTGATGTCCTCTTCCTCTGTGTCACTGTTCTCCCAGTGGGTTTGCTGCAGAGAGACTGACTGGTGGCACTGCTGCTATCAAAAATTGCCTGATAATGGTGTTGTTGCAAATACATGAAACATAAATGATGGAAAATGCATCCTGAGAACAGCCCAGATCATGATACTGTCACTGCTTTGAATTGACTTCTGCCCATGCTCTCCAATGTATCAAGCGGACAGTGTCAGAGCCAATAGCCACATAATGCTGAGGATTCCTGCAATTTGGAAGCGCTGACTGACACACTGCAGAGTAGACAAGAGTATCATCTATCCACTACCAGTGTCAGGAACCTCAGCAGAAAAGGGGCACATGGTCCTCATGAAGAGAACCCTTTTTTGTCCTGACCCTGTAACATTCAAAGTTGTGACAGCAGAAGAAATACAGGGAGGACTTCCCTGTTTTAGCCATGGGCCAAGTACAGTCATAAAAAGAATAATCTCCTTCCTATCATCACTAAGCAGAGATGACTAAGCCATTGTAATTTTCTTGGCAAAGGCAAAAGGTTGAGTCCTCTGACATTATACTGACTGATTTACAACACCTTAACAGAAAGTATTTGTCCATGTCAATAAACTGCATGACTGTCAAAGATGTAAACTGGGACTTCATGGAGCTGGCACCGCTTTTAGTGAAGGCAGAGGGTATGGGAAGTATTTGGCTGACTGGTGTTTTGTTGCAGTGAGCTCTGCCATCAGTGTTGTCCCAGCAATAACTAATGGCGTTTGTCAATACAGATGCACAGAACTTAAAAGAAGTATGAACTCTCAAGTCATTAAGTCTTACTGTGTTACTGAGAACAGCAGAGTGCATACGCTTCTGTATTTATATTTCTGTCTACAGTCAATAAATCAGAATCTGTAGTACCTGCATTGTCCAAGCCATCTGCTTTACCACATTACAAAAATGAGTAGGTGGGAAAAAACTTATGATAGCTTCTTTTCTCTCCAGTTCCTGTTGCTAGAGAAACCAATTCTTTAAAGTATTTTCTGATGTCTGAAAAGGAAGCTGTCATGTTCCTCTTCCCCCGCAAAAAAAAAAAAAAAAGCCTGAAATGGTTTGTGTTTCATGATAGTCCGATAGTTGGGGTAAGAAGGGGAGAGGAAATCAAAAGCACTGATTTTTCCACCTCTTCAGTTGACTTGTTGACTGACCTTGGGCAAATTGTTAAGGGCTCCTGAGAGTATAAGCTATATCAGGAAATCATAACAAGCACAGAGCATAACATTAGAGGGAATGGTGCCATTCAGAGGAGGACTGAAACTGTAAAGCAGAGCATAACTGTATATTGTATATTGTTAGAGTGCCTATGCTGTCTTCAGCCACAGAGCTGGATCATGCTACCATTAGTAGGGTTGATTCCTCTTTGTTAAAATATTTTGTTGACCCCAACAAAATAAAAACAGTGAGTGAGAAAACAAACAACAAACACAACACTTTCTTCGCTTCCTTTCCTGTCTATTATAGGAACAGATGAGATTATTTATCCTTTTTGTCTATTTTTATACAGACAAACAGGGCTAATAGTTGCACTAATGCTGCAGTGGTAGAAGATGAGTTAGTTATTGCTAGAAGTCCTTGGAGCTCCTTCCATAAATTTGTATAGTAACAAAATTAGATCATCTATAGTATTCTTTTCAGAGTTTTTGTCCAGCTTCTCCATTAATTTGTGAAGATTTTATATCAGATGGCAGTATGTTCAAGTAGCATTGAGGACTTTGTTGCTGGTATGCACTGCAGCAGATACACTGCTCAGATGAGCTATACAAAGTGATCGCACAAAGCCAATTAATATTTCCAAATACTGTTCTTGTTAGAACTTGCTATGCTTAAGTTTATGTCACTATTCATCCGTCCTCCTATAACTGCAAAGACCTTTTATGTCCCATAAACGGGCAAAGGTGCAGCGAAAGGGGCTAGGAATTTATTTCCCTGTGGGACTTCCCTTAGCTCCCTATCACAGGTAGCGTTGAAACAGTCATTAGGTGGTTCTCAAACCACCCCAGAGTAAATATAAAGTGTGTAGGCTGCAGCTTAGCTGGGACATCATGGCAGGCATTCCTCCAGGTCTATGGCAATCTAAGACCAAAAAGGCAAACGGTGCCTTACAGACACCATGGCTTTCCTTCCACTGGCAACCTACACTAATTATACACCAAGTCATCGGCTATCTCAACCATGAAAATGAATTTCTGGTGATGATGACAGCAGTTCTGAAAAACACTAAATTGAAATACATGGATATTTTAATACTTGAAATAATTTACATATACTATTTCACATGTTAAAAATTTAGCAGCTCATCCTAAGAGGCAAGGCTGGATTCTATAATAGAAAACTTTAATGCTTTGGGAATTAAGGAGAAAAAAATATCTTCAGTTCTCCCTGAATGTACTTTGCATCACAGTTTAAATACCTAAGGCCAAGTCTTATTTCAATTACCCTGACACAATCCCATTGAATTCTGTGAATATGAAACAGCCTAAATTGCTGCAGAATTTGGCCCTTAAGGTCTATGCAAACCCCATTTATTAAGATTCCTCACTTTCACCAAGACTGTCAACATAATAAGAGAAGTCTGTTAAACATAGCTACATATTTCCATTATATAAAATGAAGCTTTCTCTTGCCCTTCTGACCTTTTATATGTTGGGGAAAATGTGTTCAATATTGTTTGAAATGTGTTAAGATGAATGGAGTTCAGCTTTTATGGTGTGGATTTGCTTTTGACCAAACTTTTTAGTAAGACAAGGATAAATACTGCACATTTACTGTATATATTCAGCCCAGGTAATTAATCTACAGAAAGACTGTCCACTTGATAATTCACTGTTGCTTTCTCCAACACTCCAGTTTGTGACTCCTTAAATTAAGCTGAAGCTTTTGAATTGCATTACATTTTCTAGAATACCTTACCTCTGGAGATGGCTGAATGATGGGAGTTATGTTGAGCATACCTGAGAAATCTAAAGATTTTTTTCCTGTTCACAATTAGTCCCCAGGACAGGCAACACTTCAAAAATCTATGTTTTTCACACCACCACTGAATAATCCATGTGATACTCATTTCAGAAGCTACCCCGTGAATTACCTTTTATGTGTTTATCTGTCTGCATTGCCATCGATTTACTGGTATTAATTTATTACCATTATTCATTGTAAGATTCCCCTGGGATGTGTTTTAGTTTTATACCGTGCTGAAGAGAATACGCTTTCCCAAAAGACACTGCGTGAACAAACACAGATACATGAGCCCTTGTATTTCCCACACAGCAGAAAGGCAAAGAGGATTGACTGAGAAAATCTTTTTGCCCATTTGCACAAGAACGGCACACACATATGGCTACGTGCAAGAATACTGCATTTCAAAACAGTCCCTTTCCTTGTCAAGAGAGAAGTTACAATCTTCGCTTATCATCTGTCAGTGTTCATATTCATTATTTTTTAAATAATAATACAACTCCAAACATTTATTATTGTCTGCATTATTTTGTGTTGTATTATAGAAGGATGGTTTTCAGGGGCAAGGCTAAAATGGTGCCTGGTGTTCAAGAGAGTCAGACTCAAATGCTTTGCTCACCACAACCTGCTGTGATTGTGGACAAGACACTTAACCCACCAGTACTCCATTTGTCATCTGCTAGACAGGTTTCACGACAACCAAAGGTGTTGAAATGCTTGATAATCTTATAGTTGCAGCCCTCTGTAAATTCTTAAGATGGAAGCATAAAAAGCGAGTTCCTGACACAAGTTGCTCCAAATAACATGCCTTACGTACGGGACCAATCCTGTGTATAAGGCAATGTCTGCTTCCCAATCCATCGTCTGTGGAATGCATGAGAATTCCACCAAAAGACATGATTTAAGAATAGCTACGTATTCTCCTTTGGCATAAGTGTCAAAACAAGACAAGATGTATCTGGTGCCATGCTGTACAGAGTGATGATTCACTAGGACAGATGTCCTTGAATGCCCATTGTCCCAGAAGCCTCCCAACTCCATAGTGGAAACATGGCAAGAGTCTCAAAAAAAAATCAGATGTAAAGAGAAAATGAGCAAGTGAGTCACTTCTTCTACTTTAACTTAGCTGGTGGAGTTAAACTAGGCTTTGTGAAGATTGCTTGGAGGGTTTCTTCGGTCTCTCTTGGTTGTTAGTTGTGTTTGTCTACTTTTCAAATCACAGAGTTTTCTAAATGTAGCTAAAATATACAAGACTTTTTTCCACACTTGAGAAGTTGCTTTGCTTTTCAACACAGCCTGAATGTGGATTTACTGTCTCACCCTTGTGAGTTCATCTAAAGGTTCTTTCTTTACATTAAACTAACACTGTCATACAACACGAGCCCTTTTTTCCTGAATCCTGGCAAAAATATATGTCATTTGGAATCGCTTTGCAAGATTTACTTTGCATTTTTCAAAATACTTAACTATTTCATTTAGAAACAGTTCCACCTCTTCTCTTTAGTGAATCCATTTACATTTTTAAAACTGCTTAATTTGTCCTTGCTTGTAGTATTTGCTCCTACTTAAAAGTATAATCTGGATTGCTGGTTCATGCTTGCTGAAGAGAATTGAGTTTTGTTTTATTATTCACTGCTTGGTCACTTTTTGCTTCTGAAATGTAAAGCTACTTTTATTATTGATACCTTGGGTGGTATTCATTTGGCCAAAAAAGATATCTATAGCATTGACTGAGCTGGTCAACCTAAGCTCTTTCAATAATCAATGACGAGAAGCAGATGCTTCAACAGTTTGACTGACCTCATGCTAACATAGATGCTGAGCCCTAAAAAAGACTCTTTCTCCCAGCTGACTTGAAAGAGATAGAAGGGAGATTAGCACAGATGATGACATCTCTATTGGAGACATTTAATATCAGCATGAATCTTATCCATTACCTCTGCTGAAACTTCACATTTCAGAAACCAGTAATTTTGAATAATTTCCTCCTTATTTCCCTTTTAAATCTCACATTCCAAACTAGAAGCATTTTGGCAATCTTGACATAACAATGTTCTAAATCAGTTACATGTACAGTGAAGGAGACAGAGGTCCCTGCTTTGTACTAAGCATTTTAGTGATGTAATGAGCCACCCAGTAAAGACCTTGAGAAGCTGAACTTTGGTCTTGGGATTTAAAAAGCCTACTGATGCACAAGGCAGTGCTATTTATGCTCTGCACTCAGAGAGCCATATTGTGGAAATAACTCATTCAGAACAAGCCTATAACAGCAGATTTAAAAACTTCCCAAGCCTTTCTAAAATGTTGCATCTCCTTATCCTTCCCAGTTTTCAAAGAACTGATGCAGAGGAAACTGATGGGGTGCAAAGGTCCATGAAATGGTGTGCAACAATCAGACAATGGGATTTTGGTCCAAATTTCTGTAAGTCAAAGGAAGCTAGAAACTTCAGGCATAAAAGCAGTCAGCAATAATTTTCTTCTTGTGTGCTCTCATTGATTCTGATCCTCTCTTGTGTTTGTTTAATGATTTTCCCTTCCTGCTTTCACCACAGAGCTCTGATGAATGAGGCAGTTTGTTAAACAGGGAAATCAGCATGAGGAGGACCGTATTTAAGATTTATAAAGGATACCTAAAAGTTTCTCCCTCTCTGCCCCTCCTCCTTGTAACCCAGTATTCACAACAGGTAATAGAACTGTCAGATAAATTCTTAAGAAAAACATCTGTTAAAATCACCATTAACTTAATTTTGACACACAAAATAACTGCATCCCAGTGTGTTCCAAAAAAATAGAGTTGCCTAATTCAATACAAGGATAAAACAGAACTTTTGTGTTCCAAAAAAAATTGTTAGCGTTTCCTCCCTGAGTCACAGGAATGCCAAATTTAATTATTATTATACTTTGGAGAAACAGAATTGACCAGAAGAAAAGGTTAGCTCAACCTTACTTTCACCTTGTGCAGTTACCCCAAGCTTAAGTAAAGCATGGTTTCCTCTGATGCACTCTGAACCTGGCCTCTTCTGTAGGGTTTAGTCTTAACCCTTCCTGCCTTTCAGACAGAAGCAGCTCTGTCCCAGCTTCAGTAGCCTTGGACAGCTTGTTTTCAGAGCAGGTCAAGGAGTAGGAAACAGGCACTTAAGCACAGCACAGATACCAGGAGACATCCACACATCTCTTACTGTCTCACCATTTCATGCTTCTGGCATCTCCCCTACAAGGAATGCTGCAGGTCAGATGTCTCAGGAGCTCCAGTTTCAGCCAGACTTCACTCCTGCTGGGGCTTTGACTGAATATGTATCCCAAGCTGTAGTACCTGACACTTCAGAACAGACCACTGCTACACATCCAGCTTGCTACATGCTTACGCTTATGTGTCTGTCTGATACAGGGGAGAGAGAAATGTCTGCAGCAAACAGGAGGCAGGGGAAATAGACTTGTCTTCATACATGATTTGCTGCTTGTTCTTTCCATACAGACTCCTCTTCCCTCACCAGTAAGGGAAAGAGTTTGCTAAAGGTTAAAATGTTTAAAACTTATTGAAGAAGAATTAGACAGCAAAGCTTCCTTTTCCACTGTCCTATCAAGCTATGTTGAATAAGCACCATGACTGGAGTACCAAACATATTGATAGATATACATCATTTATATATATAAACCATATATACATAATATACACAACTATTTCTATAGGATAAACAGAAGCAGTTCATGTTGCTCTCTAGAGTGCGCAGGAACCTTATGGGTATTCAGCTTTAGTCTGATCAGTCTCGTGGCACTTAACCTATCTTTAAATAGTGAATTCACTTTCTCAAATAGTTTTTCCAGCAGAAAGATGCAAAAATGTATTTTTCTGGAAGGCACTTTCTCCTTCATGTCTCACTCTGAGCTGTAACAATAGTTTTAATGCTAATGACCAAGAATATATTTAGGCACAGGGCAACTGGAGGGTGTGATTGGCAGTTAATGAAAGATAAGGAGGATTCATTGCATGGAGAAAATGATTATTGAACAATTGAACCAATGCTTGTTACACCTTAGCTTTCCAGTCCTAATGTGAATCAAATGATACATCTCAATCTGCAAAGCATGGAGCATTTTACAGATGTCTACAGAAATAAATTGTCATGTGTATCAATTTTCTTGTGGCATTTAACTCCTTACAGCAATTGATCTGAAGCCAAGTGCATGTTCCAGCAATTAAGCTGATTGAAACAATGCAAAACTCCCATGCTTTCAGAGGTTCCCAGTCTTCCCATGTGGGAAAAAAAATCCCTGAACTGTAGTGCAGTGGAGAAAATTCCAGCTTTCCAAATGAAGCTTACAGAGAATCTGTAGTTTGCTTAACACCATTGGAGGCTGCAGGTTTCAATAAAAACATTAAGAAATATTTAATCTGTCTTTTAATAAACAGTTGCCCCATAACTTAGGGTAAGGACAATCTTATTTATTATTTATCATTAGTATTTTAATTATTAAGTGTTAATTATTATTATTAATTTATTTTAATTCTTATTGGTTCATGTGAATGAACATGGGGAAGGGAAAGTGAACCCAGCAGCACATAGCACCCTGTCTGTGATCAGCTTGTTGTCAGCTGAGCTGTACAGTGTGATATGCTGGGCTTCTTGTATCCTTTTTAATGTACTTTTTGACTGGTGTTGAGAAAGAAAAGGAATGCAAAACAACTGGCTAACCTTCAGTCTTCTAACAAATGTACTAGGTAAACTTGCTTCCCCAGAAAAAAGTATATTTATGAATAGATACACAATTTGTCTAGAGAAAGAAGACCAGAACTCATTCAAGTGTCACTGCAAGCAATGGGAGAATTTTTCCCCCTGTCCATGAACCAGCATTCAGCTTGTGGCATGAAAAAGGCAAAGGAAGTCAGGAATTGCCAAAGGGATATAGAAAGGAATGCTGTAGTCTGCATTCCTGTTTCTACATTTAAATGTTTACATTATTATACTGTTGCCAGTTTTCCCAGCTCAGTTATCTACAGCTTTTGGCCCCAGTCCTGTAAACACTCCATTCTCATGCTTAGATTTCTTCATGTGAGTAACCCCTACTGAAGTCACCGTAACTATTCAGGTGCATATTTATGCTAGCAGAGAGATGTGTGAAGGCTCAGGGTCTTGGAATGAAAGATGAAATGAATAAATGAAAGATGAGTTTATAAGAGAAGCAGTCGTGCCTACCATGATTGCAGCTGAGCGAATGCTATTTTTACTCATGTATAATGGATGCCACATCGTAAAAACACATGGTGCTCCATCTCTGTCTCACCATCTCGCTCAGCCTCTTTTTTTTTCCCCTGAGATATTTTAAGATGACATCAGACAACAAGAAACTACATCCAATAGCATATCATTGTATCACTTTAATACAGTTTTAAAGAATATTGTAATAAGCCAGGGTCTACCAGAAAAACTACTGCGCTTCTTTTTTTAGCCTCCCCTCCAAGATGCTGCCGAGTCACTTTAGCATGTCAAGCTGTACACTTGAAATGCCTGTGAAGTCCCACATGCTGTGCTGTCAGAATTTCATCCATTTGCCCTATCGACATCACACATGAAGGAAAGTCAGAGTATTTTTGTCCTAGAATATACAAAAATATTGTTATTTTGAGACCATCGTTTAGTAGCAGCATTAATGTTTCTATCTAGCATTCTGTCTTTGAGTTCAATTTGTCTAGTATCATCACCTCTTTGAAGAGGGCATCTCTGAGAAGTGTGTCTTTTGTGGTGTTGGCCAGAAGAACTGGATCCAGTGACCCCAAATGCGGCTTGTTAAAAACTATAAATTAACCTATGTCAAAGCATGAGGTGATCTGCATCATATCCCTTCACTAGATGTAAAAACATTTATTTTGATATGGTATTCTACAAGAAGTAGCTTTGCCATTTATATTTGCTTTTCTGTTTATACCACCTAGGTATGTCAGTGGTACTTCCTGATACTGAGTTGAAAGAGGCCAGGATTTCACCCCGAATTCTGTTTGTGGTGAGCATCACAAATCAGTTATTAGCATTTAAGAAATAAGTAATTAGAGTGTCCACCTTCAGATGTAAGAGGGAAAGTTGTCAGTAAGGGATCTGTTTGAATAAATAGTCACATGTAAGGATATTTTAGTAAGTGCATTTGGGAATTATTTTTTTTTTAAGAATAAAACCATTTTAAACGTTGAAAAATGTAAAAGGTCCCAAAAGTAATAGATAATATTCATAATTCTTTCCTTTTCTAAACAGCTCCAAAACAATAAAAATGTTTTCATTGTTCTGAAATGAGATACGTGTTTTTCAAGACTTTCTAACGATATTCATTTTCCACTGTTGGCTCCTGATATTCTAGGTCAAACCTATTAACTTCTGTGGGGTTTAGAGATGATTTCAGGGAATGCAAAATCAGCACCTCAGATTTACAATCCAGAGAAGAAAAATGTACAGTTACAAGTACAGAAGCTGTTCTGAAATAATTTACTACAGTGTTAAAAAAAGAAAACCTGGAAAGATTTCACCAAAAACCTAATGCTTCTTAGAGAAGCTGACTATAAGTCAGTCAACAATGAAAAGAACTAAGAAAAAGTCTTGCTAAGGGCTGACACTGTCTTTTTCCAATAGATGTTAAAGAAAAGCCTTCTCCATTTCTATTGTGCTTGAACCTGGCACAACATCGGCTTTTATTTCCACAGGACTATTTATCTGCTTTCACAATAAATGATAGATTGTATTCCTTTACAAATGTTACCCATGTAACACATTCATTTTCATAAATTACAATAAAATCTCAAGAGAAAAGCATTGTTAGGCAAGTGTTATACTGAGTATGCATATATGCAAGTGTGTGTACATGTACTTGGGGGTCTTTACCACACAAGACATATTATCCAGCATTACACCAATTTTCCCATAACTTATCTAAGCCAGAATGATATAGTAAGACTATAAGAAAAATCATAAATCATTTGAAATTTATTTCTCTTCAGAAAAAAAGACTGAAAATATATTTTTTTCTCTCCTGACTATAGAATTCTGCTTGCATGCTGGATTCCATCAAAATTAACTCATGATGGCACAGGCATAAAGGTTCCACTGAAATTCAGATGCAAGATCAGTGCTATAATTCTCTCTTCAGTTCTTTAGGATGGCTAAATGATTATCAATTCCTCTTCTAATCAATGTTATTGTACTTTTCCATAAGGAATAGCATTTTTTAAACCCCACAGTTTGGTGGTGTTTAGAGGGTTTTTTTTATTTATCTAATTAATTT
Source organism: Chloroceryle amazona (assembly GCA_027560015.1). NCBI lineage: Eukaryota > Metazoa > Chordata > Aves > Coraciiformes > Cerylidae > Chloroceryle > Chloroceryle amazona. Next base: position 50,018 of record JANHFX010011290.1, on the reverse strand, counting down.
ATCTATTAAAACTGGTCACAATTTATTACAAAGGACAAAATACCAGTTGGAATGGAAAGGCCATGCACCAGCTGGCATTTTATCCCATCTCACTGGGGCTGACTTGATTCATGCTTGATTAGGTCTCTAGAGATTCAGTATTCCCCAATCTGTCATCTATTAAGCGTTCTATTTATCACCGGAGGAAATAAAATCAACCTTTCCTCCCCTGTCCTTACTAATGCTAGATGCTCATGTACAGCATGGTAAGAAGGTAAGCAGAAACAATGGCACTTCTGGGGAAGGTCAGTTTGTTTTTTGGTAAAAGTGATACTATTGACAGACATGAATGTTTGTCAACAAATTGTCTACATTTGTCAACAAATTGGAACTATTTGATTTGTATATCTGGTCTAAGCCCTTACAAATCAAAATTATTTTAATAATCATTCTAAGCTTAATAATTCCATCAAAAAAGGATGGTTAAGACAAATACCTTTTCACCTGGATCTTACAATACTTTTTCTCTCACAGGATAACATACATGCACTTGATATTTAACTGAAAGCCTGATGGAGCTGCTGCCACTCTTGCAAAGGTATGAAAGAATGAAAGAAGCCCTTCTTAAAAACACTACATATAACGTAATAATATAGCAAATAGGCCATTGCTTGTCTTCTGAATGCTGGGAATAGAAACATGGAAATGTCTGGGTTGGAAGGGAGCTCCAGAGGTCATCTGGTCCAATCCCCTTGCTGAGAGCAGGGACAGCCTCAACTAGAACAGGTTCAACTAGAGCAGGTAGATATATCTACCTAAGGCTATATCCCTTAGCCTGCTAGAAGAAGCAGGCTGTCCAACCCACAGTTACACTGGACCCTAAGGAGTACCACCAGACTATTCAGAGGTTCTACCAGGCCCTGGCATGTCTAGAGACAGTAACAAATTCAGTTTCAGTTTGTCATTCCCAGCCCTTTACTTAAGGCTGAATTTGTAAGAGCTGTGTTCTCTGTGCATCAGGCAGCTTTGCTCTAATAATCCTAACTCCACAAAAGACCAAATACTAAGAGAGCAATCAGCACAATTTGTCAGCATGATATAGGACTTTCTTTTTGCCAAAGACAATTTGTGAATTATATTTTAGGGAAGCTAATGTGGGGAGAAGGAAATTTTACGTTGCTGTGGCAACTCTAGTGAAAAAAACCAAGGTTCACGCTGCAACACCTATGTTCAGCTCACTTTACTTTTAAAATAGCATTGCTTTCCTCAGCAAAGGAAGGCAATCAGCCAGCATTATGGAAGATGACTCCTGCTTCCAAACTCCACAGTGTTAAAAGTTCAAACTAAAACAAAGCTCTTCTCCAGCACAGTTACTTGAGGTTTTTCAAAAGAGGAACCAATGTGCATCTGGCTGATGCACACAGTCTTGGGGAGTGGAAATTTTAGATTGACTTCAGACACTTAGCTCTTGGTCCAACCAGAAGCCCATGAAAAATGATGGGAAATTATAACATTCTGTTTATACTTAAGTGCAACCCAATCCTTTTTTCTCCCTATGGCCAATCTTCAGCTTGCCAAAGACCTCTTCCCCTAAGTAAGTTGTAGTCCGATCAGTATTAAATGAAGGAAAAGACAGGTTTTTTCCACAGAGACAGGGTTTTGTAAGGAGCCCACAATACAAAGAGCTGTCACTGGAGAAGCATAGCAAACTCTCCATTAACTACACAAGGAATCAATTAAAGGAAAGACTTTAAGGGGAAGAGATGGTGTCCTACTGATCAGTACAAAAAATGATGAGAAAGTAAGTCTGAAATTAAAAGTGGAAAAAGCAGATGCAGAAAGGAGCGGGATGAAAGTACAAAGATGAAAATGTAAAGGGGGAAAAAAATAGAATTTTTAAGCAAATTAAAAGACAGATGTACAGATCATATTATGGATAGCCTAGGCAATGTGAAGATAGGTTTTTGAATTCGATGAAAAAGATTGAAAAACTGCTAAAAGGATTTGGTGAACTGAGAGGTAAAAAGGTTAGGGCAGGAAGTACAGAGATCCTTGTCAGCAGCGCTTTCGTATGTTGAAAGGAAGATAAGTAGAAAGCAATGAGGATGTATGGAGAGGACGACAGTAATTCAGGAAGAGGCAGCAAAGACAGAGATGTGCTTGCTTCAGTGAGTTCTTGTTTATAGCATCAGTCTCTGCAGGCACGTTTGGCATCTCTCCTGGAGACTCATCCTCCAGGCACTGAGAGGTATGAGCAGGAGCTGTGGTGCTTCAGCCTCCCAAACCAGGAGCTCCCCCGGCCAAATGGGACTTGGTGGACAAAGCCCTGGACATGTTTTGGTACCTTTGAAATATTTAGCAGTATAACTGCATATTTAACACATGCTGTAAAAGACACAGACCCTCGCTGACTGTAAAACACATATAGTCCTAAAGTCTGAGAATGACAATAACCAAAATTACGCATGAACAGTCTGTGGCTTGGAACAAATGTGTCATGGAGAGAGAAACTCATTGTTTCATTTTCCAAGAGCACCTAGAAGTTCAGGGTTGTTTTTTGCTTTGCTTTTTGCTTTTCTGAGAACCATAAAGATTGTTCTGTGGAAAGAGTGGGCAGCAGGCAGGCCTCATTCTTCACTGTTGCTTGAAGACACCCTTCCTGAAGCAGCAGCTGCTTTCTAGAGAGGAAATATTCTCGCAGCTCTCTCACTCTTGCCTCCCCCTCTGATGCCACACAGCAGGTTTTAGTATATTTGGCTTTTTCTCCTCTGTTTTATAGCTACCTAGGAATGAAAGAAAAACTCACTTGCAATACTCCATCACATATAGTTTTACTTCTCAACTGATATTTATTCAGAGTTACTTATCTAAGCAAGAGTCGGCATTTACTACAGGGAAAACCCTTTTCTCATGGAATTTCCTTTTCTTTCTTGGCCAGAGCGAGTACTGGCAACTAATGCAGCCTTTTCTGGTGAAGATCAGCTGTGATGAAAATCAGCTGGTTTTCACTGAACAATAAGCCATTTCCAGTTAGCATAGTTATTGTCTGAATTTCTTCTAGTGTTTTGATGATGTTGTTCATTGCATTTAATTATATCCCTGTGGAAACAAAGAGATAACATCCTCCTTTCTCAATATATATCTCTCTCACACAGGCTAGGAACCAGCTTCCTAATTACCGAGTAAGGCTACTGCTAATGACAACATAATCAAAATGTAGAAATTCATTTTTCAAATGCATGAAAAAACACCATCTGCATGCATCTTTTAAGTGAGACATTAAAAGCCTGACTCCGTCTGTTCTGTGGACATTAAAAATGTGTAAAAATGAGGGTTTTCCCTGGTGTCTTTGGCCAAAATCCCTATTTTACCCACAACTGCTCAGTCTGTTCTGCTCAAATTATTCATAATGCTAACTCTAATTTTTCTTTCTTTAATTTCATGTCATTACTTCTCGTCACTTTCTCAGCAATTAACCCTTTGCAATACAGATTATTATGAAGCTCCTGTAATTATGATTCAGTCAGGCTGGGTATGCTCAGTTCTCTTTGTTCGCTATTTTTGCTGGTTTTCTCTTTCTCTTCCGATCACATTCTGACAATGTATTTTTGGTAACAAGATGCACAGAGCTTAATGAAACAGTTTCTGTCTTGTCACACAGGGAGAGGGACTCACTTCTCCCTCGTATCTTCAGATAGCCTGAAGGTAGTTCTCGTATCTTTCATTGCCATACCACATAATATATAATTGAGAGGTAAAGTCATGTCTCATTCAGTGTCACTTCTGGATCTCTCTATTACCTCCATTTCTTTTCAAGGCAGCATCTTGGGCTTTCCCTTCATCTGAGCTTTTACTACCTGAACTGTTTTCCCCTTATTTTTTAAGTTAAATCCTTGATCTATTTTATCTCTGTGTATTTTCCCCCAAGGCCTTTATTATTAGGAATTTTCTCTGGGAACCAGTCGTATGTTAGCATTTTTTTTTCTCACTAGTATTTCTATTTCTCACAAAGTGGTATAATCTGCAAATTACATTAATAAATTTATAAGTCTGGTCCTAATTGCCTGTGCATCTGCCCTTATTCCCTGCTGATTATTTATGTTATTGCCTAGTGCTTTAGTAAGCAGTCAGCCCATATGAACATATCTCAGTGAAGACAACTTTGGGGTAGATGCATTGTTGGATATTTAGAATCACTATCCACTGAATGAAGTTGAAATGTTTCAAGTGACACTGGTGGTTTCCAAGTCAGAAGTGACACAGCTTCTAGATGACCACAGCTGGGCTATATGCCTTGGTGTTAAAGCTCTGAGCAGGACAACCAACAGGAAGAGTCAGATCAGTGGTAAGGACTAGAGAAGCATTTGGCAGAGCAGCTTCTCAGAGTGGGTAGTTCCAGGCTACCCTGGAAATGAAAGGAATGCAGTGTCGAGTATATTTTATTAACAGAAATGCTTAAAGGAATAACACTCCAGCTACCAAACCTTTGAACAGCCCTTTTCAATGTTTCTCTTTGAATGGAACTGAATTTCTCTCTCATTAGAATTTTTTTCCAGGCCCTGTAGACTACAAACAGAGTTGAAGAATCACCGGCAATTTTGCACAATACATTCCTAAGAAAATTCTGTATCCAGTGATGAACGTTTCATAACAAAAAGGGAAAAAAAAATGGGTTTTTTACTCATGTAGAAAACCTACTTTTTCCATGTTGTGCTCCAGCTTCTAACCAGCATACCAATAGCCTCTGACAGTCTGTGCACTGCATGTTTCAATTACATTTATAAATAGGTCATAGCCCAGAAAATACAAATAGTCTAAAATCAGGTCATTTATGCATGAAGGTATTTTTATTAATGAATATATTTTTTCATAGATGCAACCAATTATTCTCACAGCAACGGTTCTTTTCCCTTGTAAATTAGGACATTTCTTAATTCTTTGGAAGAAAATAGGAGTACTGAGCTAAGGGACTTCCTTCAGTCTGCAGATCCAGCCACAAGTTTAAACAACTACTTCTTCTGTACATGGAGTCACCAGGCCAAAAGGCACACAATCATCCCCCCAAAAAAGAGAGTTTTCTATATCTTTTGACACTTAAGCATCAGTAAGAATGTCTCCTACCTCCTTCAGGGAAAATTTCCTGGTCCCTGTATGTGGAGATTATTACAAAAATAGTATCTCAGTGAACTTCAAAGGATCAATTGTGGTGGGGATTAAATGGAAATATTGGCCAATTGTTCTTAGGAGTTTGTAACATTTTTTAGATCTCTTAACTGAGATGGTTTTAATTGTCATTAATTCCTGGTTGTAAAGTGAGCTAAACCTTTCTGAGGAAGACATTTGGAAACAAATGCAATTCAGTTTTATCCTAGGCACCAAATTGCTCCATCTTTCCAATTGATATTTCTACCAAAATGTGTTTGTGCAATATCATCAGAAAATTAGATGGAAAACTGAGAGCCAGTAAATTCAAATGTAAAACCTGACAAGTTAGAAGTGTCATAGGTGCTCTTCTTCTCTGAAGACAGTATCCCACAGGCAGTGCCTGGCCAGTGAAGCATCCTACACCACCTGCCCCTATGACAAAGGTCACTGCAGACTCAGCCTCCCAACCTCCTCCCAGCAGGCCAGGTCCCACTCCCAGGCAGGCACTTTAAACACCTCTGAGAGCATGAACTAGTGTCAGGGGGGGAAGATATAAAAGAAAAATAAAATATATTTAGAATCCAAGAGAGACAAAAGGAAATATAATTACAGATGCGTGCCCATAAATTAGCACAAATGCGTACATACAAACACAGATAGGAAGGAGGAAGGAAACTCAATTTTGTGACATCTTTTTTAAGTAAAACAGATGTCCTGTACTTGTGAACAGGGTATTGGTGGCATTAATTGTAAGAATGGCTTCCCCAGGTGAGCTGCAGCATGTACTGACACAGATTCGATTGGGATCTGCAAGTTAAACTTGTGTCTCAGATTCACATTGTGGTGAAAAACCCCTCAGATTTGCCAGCAATATCAAAAAACAGACTTGAGAAGAACACTCAGCCTGATGGAGCTCCTTGATCTCTGCTGCACTTGGGGAGTAACTTTCTTCCTGGGTAATGTATTTACATTGAAAGATAAGGGACAAAGAGCAAAAGGGAATATTATCATTTCTGTTTAGGTAAAGGACATATCATTTAGACAAAGATGCTAAAAGGTCACCCAGAAAAAAAAAGAAAAAAAAAAAGGTAAAATTGTTTAGATGTAGGCCTGTCCTGTCATCTAAATATTATTTAAGGCCATTACAGAACCTGGGGTCAATAGAGGAACCAATGTCAAACCAAACTTCACATTAAGTATAGATTCTCATAATATGCTTGGGTAAAAGTTGTGGTAACATATCTTCCACCCATCAAAAGAAGCCACTTAATAACTAGAAAAGATCTTGTATTGAAAAACAGTTATGAGATACCAATGAAAGCTGCCTTCCCACGGATTAGTGTCAGGTAGCTAAAGACAGGTCTCAACTGCAGCTTCTCCTCATGCGGTGGCATTCAGAAATCACCCCCCTGGAAGACAACAGTTTGTCTGATGCCTTAGAAAAGCTCAGGCTGCAGCTCTTTTGTCAAACAGAATGAGAAGAACTCTCTACTCTATCCAACCACTTATCCTTCGGTAATTTGTAAGGTCTTTAGCTTTACATCTTCTCTTACTATGTGGGACCCACAGACACAGTCATATCAAACTAGCTAGAGACGACTGGTTTAACCAGGCTACAAGAAGTGCACAGCACAGACATTTCATTGTGGTTTTCTTAGGTAAATGCCAGGTGTGATGGTATGGTGGGGTTTTTGAAGGGACGTTGAAGAAGTTTTCAGAACTTCCTTCCCAACCCCAAAAGAAACAGTCGACAAAAAAGGGGGCAGGGGGGGAATGGAAATTAATATAATGCTTGCTTTCATACCGTAAATCACTCTCTCCTATCACACCAGCATTAGCACATATCTAAAGTAAAATGGTTTTATCTATCTGTACATTTTGAGTCTGATTTTCTCTAGAGAAGGAATCTAGTTAATTAATTTATTTTTTAGATTTCACCTCAAAGACTAGGGCTTTCACATCAGGCTTCCTTTGTTCCTGCTGTACTGTACTGCGTTCAGTGGAGTACTGCATTCAGCTCTAAGTCACCCAAAATAAGAAGGACATGGATCTGTTGGAGCAAGTCCATAGGAGGGCCACAAAAATGATCAGTGGGCTGGAACCCCTACCCTGTGAAGACAGGCTGAGAGAGTTGGGATTCAGGGAGACCTTACAGCAGGTTTCCAGTACCCGAAGGAGGCCTACAAGAAAGCTGGAGAGGGACTCATTATCAGGGAGTGTAAGGATAGGATGAGAGGTAACTGCTTTAAACTGAAAAAAGGTAGACTTAGATTAGATACCAACACTCTGAGGGTACTGAGACACTGGAACAGGTTGCCCAGAGAAGTTGTGGATGCCCCATCATTGGAAATGTTCAAGAACAAGCTGGATGGTGCTTCCAGCAACCTGGTCTAGTAGAAGGTGCCCCTACCCATGTCAGAAGGAGTGGAACAAGCTGATCTTTAAGGACCCTTCCAACCCAAACGATTCTATGATACCATACAGCAATGAACTCTGGATTAGCAGTGACCACAGACCCAGTGATGGGGGATCTCCAGTTAACAGAGAATGAAACAGTTACTTCTTTTCCATGTCTTCTCAACCAACCCTGTGAAAAATACGTGACAGAAACACGTACCATAAACGAAGGATGATTTTTCCTCTTCTACCATTAAGTCATATTCTACAAGTACAGTTTTGTAGTTAGCTTAAGCCAATTCAAAGATGACCACCTACCCAAAGTAAGAGTTTCTCTTCTCCTAAACCCAAGCTATAGACCTGAGCTCCTGCTCTCTGTCAGCACCCTAATCCATCCAGTACTGCAGGGAGCTGCAGCAACTCAGATCCAGATGAGAATCAAGACTTCACCCATGCCTCCCCCAAAAACTTCTCAGCCAGATCGGATTTGATCCCTCATCTGCATCCTCATAGAATCATGAAATTGCTCCTGTTCAAACAAGAGCAGGCCTGGGAATATGCAGATGAAAGCACGGGTGGGAGGAATTGCACCCTTCAGCAACACTATCATAGGCTGGCTGAATTCACATCTTTATTGCTCCTCACTGGCATGCAGTCCTATAAACCAACATAAGAACTCTAATTTGTGTGGTTTCTGACAATATGAGAGCAAAGTGTCATTCATAACAACAGATATTATTATGCTGAATTCTAACTTCACCCCAGTTTTTGCCTTTCTAGCACTGTTACTGCATTACCTATTACAATCTTTGCGTTCCTGTGATTGAACTGCTGTACATGCAGCACCGTAATTGTCAGGAACATATCTGATTCCAAAGGAGTGAGATAAGAAGAGCAGGTAATAGCTTTTCTTACTAGCACGCTTTTGAAGTGGCTAGTGGGAGTTTCCACTTTCCTTTGTTGTCTGCTATAGTGGAAAAAAAAAAGAAAAAAAAAGACAGATAAAAAGTCTCTGAAGGTCCAAGCTGGATTTGCAGACTAAAATAAAATGGAGAACATCTTGATGGCATTCAGTGACTTTTGGTTGGTTCAGAATGAGGGCATATATTCCACAAAAAAGGCATGTTCACATTTTGGGCTGCCTCAACCAATTTGACTAATTCAGGCTAAAGTAGCAAGGCAACTTGGGAGTTAAATTGGAATAACAGCTGACAGGGAGCCTGAGGCTGAAGCCACTCTGTCCAAATTAAAATCTACATTGCAAGAATAGCACTGCTATTCTAACCTGTGGTTGGAACATACTTCTTCTGTTGAATTTTGGGGAAAAAAAGAAGATATACCTACTGCAGGCAGTCCTTTGTCCTAGACAGAACTGTATTAAAGACTTCACCTCCGCATCTGTTACTATAATATAATCTTTGCTTAAATGATTTTCCATTTGAAAGTCTTAATTTCAGATGCCTTTTTCAGCTTGATTCTGGAAGTACTATGTTGACCTATTGCACTAGAGAGATTGAACTGTGAAACACATCTGGTTTAAAATTTTATTTTTGAGTAACTGGCAGGAGGGAATAGTGATGCAGACTACATCATGCATATATATTCTTTGTTTCCATAGCTGTATCTGGCTGCCTAGGAAGCTGCAACATCCTTTTTGTAGTGCCAGGGCAGTGCAGGGAGCCTGTCCCCTCCCTCCTGCTTCAGCTGAGTGCTCTGGTAGGCTCTGCATCTCAAAACAGGGAGGTCATATTCCCACCTAGTTAAAACAGACTCCTGCAGTCATCAGTGGCTTCTCACTGTCAGGCTGAGAACCCTGTAGCACTGCCAGCACATCAGAATAGTCACCAGAACAGTGAAAGAAGTTTGTTCCCATATTTCCATCTCAGTATGTCATTAATAACACACACAGGACTTTACTGCCCTTGAAAGAGGACCGATGCTTTGTTACATCCCAATCCTGTTGTCTCTGAGGGAATACCCAAATCAAGAGAAGATCTCCTGTTTTGAAGATTAATTGCCAGCAAGGCAGGTAAAGGAACAGTCTGAAACGGATGGTGATTCCTTGCTGTTGATCAGTTTTGCTCAGTGCTTTGCCTAGAACTGGGAGAAACACGCAGGCAGACATTTAATCAGTTTGTGATAATCAGAAGCAACCACAACAGTTCCCTGGAAAGCCGGGGTTTTGTGTGGGTAGAAATTTGGATTTTTATATGGACATTTACTGCTCATAAAACTATGTGAAGGAAAATAAGCAGAAACTTTTGCTAAAATGATGTTAACTTCATTTTTTCCAAAACCTGTTCTCACAAAAAAAAAGTGGGTTTGCATGACTAAATATGGGTGTTTATAATGCCTACATCTAGGCTGCGAGATGTTGTCAATATACTCAATCTTCATAGATTTGGCTTTTATTTCATTCCCATAGTAGCCACCTCCATTTGGTCAGATTAATCACTCAGTTGGCCATGTTAACCAGATTTCCCCTAACAGATTTGGATAATTAGCTTAGATGCTACATTATAGATTAATAAAGTACACAAGAAGTATATTAATTTTTGATTTTCGACCTTGAACTGCCACAGGATTTTTTTATCTTCTGGGTTTTTTTCTACGGTACCACTGCTCTGTTAAAGAAGTGCTCTCACTATTGCATTCCATGTTCAGCACTACACTCGTTTGGCCATTCAAGACAGTGAATGGGAAAGATTACACAGGAGTTCAGCAACTTACTCATAATGCCAAGGTTCAACAACCCTCCAGCCCAAAAGAAACTTCCACTAATGCTTTGAGAAAGGCCAAAAAGAGAACATAAAATGCAAAACATAAAGTTCAAAGAGCACAATTCTGTTCTATTACAAATTATACTCTTCTCTGGATTTCTTTTGTCCTACAAAACAGACTACTTCTTACAAAAATCTGCAATGCCTAGCTGCACCTTCGTGCTCAGCAAAATAGGCAAGGTGATGCTCCTACAGTCTAAAGACATAAAGTCAATAACGACAGAAGAAAGAATGGGAAAGAAACCAAACTGTGCAAATAAGTAGGAATACTGCACCAGCAGGTAGCTTGAAAATAAAAATCCAGACTTTGGATCAGCTGGTTTTACCAACTATTTCAAGTGTGTCAAAGCTTTTGATTATTTATTATAAAACCTTCATCAGTCTAACAGTCTTACTTCAGATGAAGGACAATCATTTACAGATGTTTTGTGAAGCATCAAGCACCTGGGAGCAATTAATATGAGATTTTTCACTTTTGGTCCTAGTGAAGTGTAAACATTAGATAATGACAGCTCAAAACATTTTGCACCCCCAGTTCCAATACAGCTCATCAGAGAACTACGGGAACATCCCGTGCACAAAGCTCATCCCTCCCACTCACCGGCTTGGTTCTTTGGGTGAGTCTATTCACCATTTGATGCACCATTAAGTGAGAGCTCAGTAATTTAACAGCTCTGCCCAGCAAGGTTACTTACAGAGGCTGATTCACTTCATATATTTTAAAGATAGATTAAGTATTTTTTATTTATTTATTTTCACTGGGTGACTAGATGAAACCACAGGGTTCCCCTTTAACTTTTAAATTTTGTTCTTGCTTAAGTTAAATGCTCCTCTGCAATATTACCCCAGAGTATCCCAGCCATTCCCATATTCTGAGAGAAACAATTCTGGTCAATATTTTATCAGCAGATCCAGTTTAACTGCATGGATCATTCGTTTCTCTTAAAGCATTCTTATACAGTTTGACATTTGCAAGAAGATCAAGAAATTCACGTGATAAATTGAGGTCAGCCCATTGAAAATTGAGCCCTTTAATTCACTAGAGAAATGGTTAAATGTAAATCAAAATAAATGGATCTAGGATAATTTCAAACCTGTTTGAAAGCTGTTCAGACTAATTGCAGGCAGAGTATTAGCTGAAAATAAAATAGCTTGGACTGTATTTAGTTCCCAGAATTTGACAAAACAGAACAAATCAAAACAAAACAAAAAAAAAAAGACTTTTTTTATTCAGGTAGGGTTAGAATTTACTCAAATGTTTTTCTTTTTGATTTACGCTGTCTGAAACTGAATGGTTGTACATTATAAAAATAATTCTGGAGCAATAGCTTTATAACTTCCAAATGTTTCAGTGTCATAAACAGTGACATTTGTAAGCTGCTGAAGGAAAACCTCAAGACCAGAAAGCTCCAAATTTCTGAAACTAATCTTATTCAGACAGATCCAAAGCCAGAGCCAAATTCAGAATTATAGCCTCAGTAAATTCAGGCCACTGTTTCTCAATAGCTACTGCCTCCCTAATTAGGATTCTTTCAAATGAGGCTGAAGCCAGAAATGAGTCTCCATTAAACGGCTCAGACTACTAATATGTTTAGAGTTAAAAACTTGTAGAGTATATCTGCTTTATCCTTATTACCAATATGTTGAAAATAAGCCAATTATTATTTTAAATAACTCAGTCTTATCCACCTCTTGTCAGCTTCTAAGCTGATAAAAGAGATGGAGAGAAGGGGGAGCTGGGGAGGAGAGGGGGAGAGAGAGGGAGAGAGACTATTCCCTTTGATTCAGGAAAAAAGCCATAAGAGGGATCTTTCACTGAAGAGATAAAGCAGAGGAACTTTCACTTAAGCAGAGGCAAAGGTTTGGGTGAGGGTTTTCCCATATATTGGTGACAGCAGAAACCACAGGAGGAGTAACTTTTATCTGAAGCTGACAAAGGAACATACAGAAGAGAGAAAATGCATTGCATTCACGTATGTACAAACCCTCTCCGTTCCATGGCTAAATGCAGCTTCTTTCCAGAGATGCCTTTATCATAGCTTTAAAGAAACTGCATCCACCTCCACAAAGCTCCATGCATTTCAACCATGTCCACTGAATACTAAAAGCTGCTCAACACACTGTCATAGTGAACATTTATTTAAAAACAAGAATCTGATCAATATTCTCTCCTTGTCAACCTTGCTTCCTCTCTCCTTCCCCACAGGTACACTTCTTAACACCACATCTTATGCAGCTGATAGTTCACCTCACTTCTGCAAACACAAAATCTATCTGGAAGACTGCTTCCAAAACATCACCACTAATTACCTGGACCCGAGAAAAGAATGCAGTGATTTATCTGTGCATGTCCTGCACCTACCCAGCTGGAAGGAGGGAGAAAAATGCCAAAGTACAGGTTAGGCTACAAAACCCATCTAGCAGCACTGCCACATACACCTCATGTACCAAGAGGAACTGGGTTTGTTTTGGAAGAAAAAATTAGGACAAGCCAAACCACTGCATATATACCAACCTATAAATCTAGGCAAAGAATTTTTCACAGTTCCAGATACACATGTAAATAAATGCAGCTGTACAGTAAAACTGTACCCACACCAGGAGGGAAAAAGTTTATCCACACAGGGGAAATCAAAATATGTAACTCTATCTTTACAGTATAGTACCTGCTTTATACCAAGACTTCTGTAGAAATTTGTTTCTAGTACTCACAAAGAGACTGCAGGAGCTTTGCTTCTGGGATAAGGAAAGGAAATTGCTGCTTTTGTTTTGCCTACATTCTGATTATTCTGTGGGTGAGTGGAACGTGCTTGAGAAGAGCTGAATAAAGATATTTCATATCCCTCACTTTTTTTTTTCTCTATTTTAGAATGGCACAGAGACAAAATAAGTAGACTTTGGGCAGAAATAGTGAAATATTATCATTCCTTCAAGTTGGAATCAGTTTGGTGAACCAGAAATCGTAGTTTCTTTAAGATCAGCTCAACAACCAGAGTGATGTTGATAAATTTTTTATATTTTTTTTTCAGTTGAATTGATTTCTTTTATGTTTCAGTTTTTCAGGCTAAAACTATTCAATGGGACACATCAATATTTTTAGGCAATTTAATACTTCATTTTCAGTAGCTGAAGAGTCTTTTCCTAATAAAATATTTGCCCAAGTGTTAATCACCTGCAGCTGAGTGTGTTGATTGCTGAGCTGATCATTTTCACTGTGAACTATGCACATCATCACTTTTCTTCTGCTAAATGCATTCTGTACAGGGCTATTACGTATAGGGTACACGTCACAGTACTCCTACATCATTCCTACTTAAAGCCCCATAGGAATGAGATGTCATATACGAGGCACTAAAGTAATGCACCATTTAGAAAGAGGAGAATTTCATCTTAGCAGTATCTGTCTTTTTGCAGTACCACTTTGACAGTTCAATCTCCCAAAGCAAAATGGAAAATGCAGAAACTGTACCACAATTTGCTCTTCTGTTTGGGCTTCAAAAGGCCCCTCTGAAAATTATTCTGACACCATATTCATGTGACAAGGAGCTGCATTAACCTCTACAAAGCTACTGATCTAGAAGGGCTGAGGTGACCATACTACCTTAAAATAACTGGTCATTTCTCATTCTCCTTTCCTGTTGATTTTTGTTAGTATAATGAATTACAATATTACTTCAATAAAAACAAAAAAGCTGCAACAGTGTTAATGATTTTAAAACAGTTGTGAGCCTTTTGCCTTTGTCTTTTTGGTTTACATCATATTAGTGCAGCCCATTCCTTACCTCCTATCTCTGCCCAGCTACCTTCAGTTCACAGAGCTTGGGATGGCATCCTAAAATCAAATGAAACTTCCAGCCCTCTGTGTATGCTCCAAAATTCCTTCCTGTAAATAAATAAACAAATAAGACATTTCATGTAACACTTTGTTGCTTTATATCTTGGAAAAAAATCTAATTCCTTAAGCTCCCTGACTGCACCAAGAGGACCCACGGCATCTGTTAAACTCATTGCTTACGATTACTGCCTTCGTATGAAGCAACATTTCAGCTTGATGAGCTTTAGCTTCTGCAAAGCCCAGCAATAACGTCATCAGAGCCCTGGGGGTATGGCAAGGAGTATGGACAAGGATGACATGCCGTAGACTTTGTGGGATGGGGTCCAACAAGGCTACACGCTCCATCTAGAACACTGCTGAGCCTCAGCGCAATCCAAAATACCATTCGTGTTACAATATTTTCAGCTGCCAACCACTGATAAATTTATTGACTGTGAGGCTTAAAAAATACAGAGAAGTCAGGCATTTATTTTATTATACTTTTAGATGTCCATTATGATGGTAAAATATAGTAGGGGAAAAAATACCTTCCCTCCTCTCTTGAGGGCTATTTCCAGATCACTGGAATGGCTTGACTGCTGTGATTTGGATAATTTTCATAGTGTATCTGGAGCTATATGGTATGTCACATATGAAAACAGAGCCTAGATTTATGGATTTTTGAATAGGAGGTCTCCTTCAAAAAATCTCCCTCAGCCTTCACACAAAAATAGAGGAAAGGGAAATAAATTTTGGTGTGCTTTTTACTGCCCCAAGGACAACAGATAACCAGTAAATGCATTAATTACAGAACTTTACTAAGAAAAAGGAACATCCTCTGAGAGTCAAAATTTAATTATGCTCCAGCCAATGACTGTTTTCAGCACCTTCAACTGCAGAAAGGCATATGACTTGCATTACCCATACAGATTTACAGACCAAGATGTGATCTGGAGTGTAGTTAAAGTTCTACCCTTTATTCTTCCAATTAATTCACTAACCTGAGGGGGGATTAGATAGGTTCTTTCTAAATGATATTTGGGCTTTTTCACTATTTCCATGAATGAAATTCCAGCAATAGAGGTGATTATAAAAATTTTGTGGAGAGGATGCGGTGCTTGGCACATCAAATTGTAAAATCTCTAATTATATGTTGCAATAAGCAGCCAAATGCTGCTGTAGCAACACACCACTAAACAGAGTCTCCTTTTTGAAAGGTGTAAATATAAACAACAGACTTGTACCACAGCTGTACTTGTTGATCATAAGTAACCAATGTTTTTTGTGGTTTTTTTTCTTTCTTTTCTCCAAATCTGTTCACGCAGAGGGCCCGATTCTGCAGTGATTGATACCTCGTTAATTTAACTGACTTCAACATTTCAAGTACCCTTATCCACAAATGAGAGCAGAATCCAATCAATGGAGGAGGTAGGGGTTTCCACAAAGAGGAACATATCTTTTCCTCAGCATACGGAAAGAAGTTGCAGCAAATTTCTTTCTCCCAGACTCCAAAAAAGCTCAATCTGCTTCCAAGGTATTTTTTCAGCTTGATCAGAAAGCTGTCCAGTTTGCTAAGGCCAATGAGGTCAATGAGGTCAATCAAGACATTGCCTTTTTTGTGTCCTGGAACAGAATCCTGAGCTTTTAAAAAATATATTCAGAAAAGAAAAATTTCACAGATGAGCAAATTCACACTCTTCCTTTCATTGTTTTTAGCTCTTCTGAGAGTTTATTTCCACTTAGAGTTGCACTGTCTGTTTTACAATATTCATATTTCACTCTATTTCTTGATTGTGAGAATGACAACAAAAGGGTGGGGAACACCTTCTTTGAAGAGTTGTTATTGTTGTCTAAGGAAATATAAAAAGTGAGCATATCTCCATGGTATGTAAGAAGATGAATGCAGAAGTCTCTGTTAAGCAAGGGCTCTAGTTTCCTACTCCTGGTGGTTCTGGGAGATGGATCTTACACACTGGAAGTGCAGAAAAATGTGAAGAAAATGTGGATGTAAGACAGCCCCAAGCTCACAGCAGCAGTGGAGCAGCCAGACTGGCAGGTCTGTCCGGGAAGAATCCACGCTCTCACCCCAGCACTATCTGCCATAAATCCAGGCAGGGCTGTATGAAGAACCTGCCCTGTCATCCATGAAAAGGAGGCAATCCTAAGGCACATTTTAGGGTCACAGAACTGCTATTTCTCAAAATAACTTCAAAAAATTTCCAAGGAGTGTTACACTCAGGAACACCTCCCATCTTGGGGTCAGCCAAAAAACTGATCTATAAGGCAGCTTTCAGAAAACATTGTTATGGCTACCACGATGCTATTTTTCCTTCAGGGTTGGGCTACACTGAGCCACATTTTCCAAAGATTATCTTTCCTTTTTGGCATCACAAGAATTGAATTTTCAAAAGTGTTTATCAAACCCTGTGTTATCCCTCTGGCTGCTGAACTTTCCAGACACAGCATTTAAAAATGCCCTTCAGAATCCTGCATGTAGCCCTGGGCCCTTCATCTGTTTTCTTACTTTTATTTTTCCTCCCCTTGTTCAGTGTTCCATGTAGTTTTACACTTGTGACACCTGAGCTTTTCTGGGGAGCCTTGTAACCACGTCCATACAGTGCAAATAAAGAGGTTACAGAAATATCTGTACATATCCTCCAAGTTATCCACAAAATTTGGCATCACAACACTCTTGACTATACTCCCAGCTGCACCTATATTTCCTTCTGGGGCTGAAAATCAAAGTGCAAAGAAGTGCTGACTGAACTGATGATCCAGTTCCTGCAGTAAAACTTGTTTCTTGGACCCAAATAATATTACCTATATATCTTAATGATCAATATTTTAAATATTGCAGATGTTTAAATACTGACTGATGAATTTTCTTTAATTTAGAGACATTTTCAAGCTTGTGGTTAGGAGAGGGTCTGCTCTGCTTTGATCTGAAAAGCCAGAAGCACTATAGCAACAGTTAAATCTCTGTCAGACGCACACTTCTCTGTTTTCTTTATAACAGTTACATTCTCTATTCTAAATTGTAAAATCCAAAGCAAGGGAAATATATTGCTTAAGGAGACAAATGAGCATATTTTGAGCTTTCAGCCTTAAAGCATCCAGACAGTGACTTGGGTTGGACAGACCTAAAGAAGTACTAAATATGTGCCTAGAAATTATATATATCTAGCCTCAAGTTTAAGAAAATGTTCTAAGATGTTTTCCAGTCATGTTTCTGCATTTTATGTGTTACTATGCCACTGTATTTGGTATGTTTCATTTAGGCTCACAGGATTAGTGCAAGTTTTGCTGCTAGTTAAATAAGGTAATGCTGCAGCTGCAGAGTTCATGAAAAATATGGTAACGAGAAGCAATGGAAAAAAGGATTTCTTGATTTCACAAGAGGAGACATAAAGCAACAGCACTAAGGTCTCCGCCTCAGAACATGCTCTGAAATGTTCACCCTTGACAACAAAAGTGCAATTTGGTTTTCATACTCATTTGTTTGGCATCTCTTGAGATTGTCCCTCAGAAGTCTTTGTTCATTTCTGAGAAACCGCATCAGAGAAAATAAATGCCCTGAAATGTGTTAAATCATTACACACAACTGCAATTGGCTCCTAAGTCATTAGCTAAAGAACTCAGGACTCTGCAAATTCGTTTCTTGTGAAGAAACCAACGTGTCCCACAACAGTTACACACTGATGGAAAAAATGGAACTGAAATTGTCACCTAACAGGGGATGTCTCAAAACTTAATCAGGACCTGTACAATGGAGCATGCCACTGCAGAGAAGAAACAGCAATTTCTGAACTTAACATAACTCATTTTATTAGTCTTGGTTTCCCCTTATACTCTCTCATTCCCATTCACCCTAGTGAACTCAAGAATTTCTCTCATCAGAAGAAAGAAAGAACACTACACGCATTTGAAAATCTTTAGAAGACATGCTGCAGTAAAATACCAATCAGAAAGTCTGGAGGAAAAGCTCATCTCTCTTGAGAAAGGCAGGCACTGGTTGACTGAGGTTGTCAAACAGTCTTCAAGGACACTTAGTTACCCAGTTCTCTGCAATCACTCCGGTAAAGGATAAAAAATAAATAATCTAGGATTGAAAAGCTCAATATTGCCTTATCAAACCCTTTAGGCAGTCAACGCTCTATGACATAGGATTATCCTAAATTCATCAGCAAATAAATCATCGTCTTTGCCTGAAAATACTAAAAAAGCAAGGAAAACAAAAGTTCATTTATATTTAGAACAACAAAATCAGCTGGTAAGTCTCAAACATGACTGGCTTCATAGCACTTTGTTAAGTGCCTGAAAATCTTTCATTCTCTTTTAAAGCAAAACCCATTTGAATGCACATTGCAGTTAAACTGCCTAACAAGATTTATGATCAAAGCAAATGTGAAATAATTGCTAGTGGTTTGTGCAGCAAAGTGCCTCGCACAAATAAAGGCAACAATATCAATAGAAACTAATTTGATTCAAAATGTAAGGAAACAGACCTCACAGGGGAGGAAATAAAAAATGTATACATTCATGTTATCAGTTCACAGTTATTTTTAAACTTCCACTGTGAAGTGACAGCACCAGCAGAAATGAGTTTTCCTGAACACTGTACTGTTCATAAATGTTATCTGGGTAATACGGATTTCAGATTCTGTTGGACATCTCCACAGTCCTATAGATGAGGAAATCTTAATAAAGATTTCCCAGGGAGGGGTGGAGTAGGGGGGCAGACAGCAACAAACAACAAAGCAGAGAAATACAACTCTGGAAGTCAACATCTAAATTAAAATAAATTACAAAATTCATCTTGACTGAAGTGGCATCACTGTTTCTGCAGATTTCTGCTATCAGGACAACAAGGCCTGATTGTTCAAGAAGATGCCATGGCAGGAAGTGAATCACCTTATAGTCATATCATGTCTAGCACAACAGATCCAACATGATATTTAATGCCATTTTAGTTTTTTCCACTGCTCTAAACAATGTAAAATATTTCACAATAATGAAAGCAAGAATAGTTTTCAAAAGGTTCATGGTGTTTTATGGATCACTGTATTATATCTCAAAAGTCCCACAGCACAACATCCTTGTCTCCAAATTGGAGAGATATGGATTTGATGGGTGGACTCTTTGGTGGATAATGAATTGGTTGGATGGTCACATCCAGAAGATAGTGGTCAATGGCTCAGTGTCTAGATGGACAAGACTCTGAGGAATGTGAACTAGTTAAAGACATCCCTGCTCACTGCAGGGGGGTTGGACTAGACGACCTTTAAAGGTCCCTTCCAACCCAAACCGTTCTATGATTCTACACTGGCAGTGTCTACTGTGAAAGATCTTGGATGTACCACTTTGAAGACTTCAATAAACTTACCAGGAAGTTCACAAATGCTTTGTAAGGAAATACAGGTGAATGAACTCATTGTCTATACAACTTTGAAAGTTGTAGAAATAGAAATAGAAAAATGTCTGTAGTCCAGACATTGCCTGGATTTAAAGACCAAAGTGTTCTCATCTTCATTATTGACATTACAGCATCCACATCTTTCAGTCCTTGGACATCAGAAGGTACCATTTTTTTCCCTTGACCAAAATTCTTGCTCTACAACAAATTCTCTGTAAAGAATGATAAAAGTCAGCATTACACTCTCTACATCATGGCAAATGGTGATTCATTCTCACTGAACACCGAACACTCACAGCTTGGCTAATAAAGAGATAGTTCCTCATTAATGATCATGTACCTTTTGGTCCTCTGATACCCTGGGCAGGAAGAAGGATAGCCACTGAAATGCTGAAAGTAGTTGAAACACCTGGCACAGACAAAAATAAGTGTAACAGATTTTTAAAAGCCTGTTTCATACCCAAAGAGACCGGTCATGTTGGCTTTGTATACCGAAAACTTCACACGTGCTAGTAAACAATAGACATTCTATACACATTCTCTGAAATTGATAGTACTACTAAATTTCAAAGCATTAGTTCATCATAAGAAGGTCTAGCTCTAAGGTTTAAATCAATCTATGCATTTCCTAACCTGTGAAAGACAGCTTGGAATAAACCCAAACCACATATTTCAATCCCTGAGAAACCACTTCTTGACACCAGCTCTCTCCCCTCCAACCTGCCCTACCATTCCTGAGTAAGCTGATAGCACAGCTAAACAAAGGCCAACTCCAACCACATCTAATTGATGCTCATAATGTAAACTCTGAACAGTCTGAAATCATGCCAGAACACAGAATGGAGCCTCTTTAGCAGCACAGATGATCCTCTATCCCACAGAGGGAACACAGAAGATGGTTTCTCATCTGGGGCATATCTGCAGCATCTGAGTGTGAGTTTACATGGTCTTATGGAGATTATGAGACATTTGTGAAAAGAAATGACAGGAGCAAAAGGTAATTTACTAAAATGTTTTGAGTTTCTGGAGTGATTCCACCAAAACCTGGTGGGGGAAACCTCACTTTCATCTGGCATCTATTATTATGGTGCACCATATAATGAGTTTTTTTTCTTTTTTACCTCTTATATGGGCTATTTACATGATAATAATGTAAATGACAACATCTGTAATGACAAAGATCTATCCTTCACAGAGAGTCATGCTCTTTTGCATAGGGAAGGGTGAAGTGCTTCATGAGTGAAGCACGCAGCTGAACATGAGCCTCAGCATGGAAGAAAGTTCTAGTGAACGAAAAATAATACAACACTCCAAAGATTTTTAGGGTCTTCATTAGACAGTCAATGAACAAATATAGATGAGATTCATCGGCCCTAACACAGGCACGGGAATGACAGGTGTTTAAGGATGGGAGTGTCACTCTAGGTTCTCTTTATATAATCAATAGTGAGAGATTCTTACCTCCTGAGAGCAATTCATTTAATCTACAGGTCACATAAATCGCTATGTGGAGGTGTCTATCTCTCTTCATAGATTATATAAAAAGAGCTTAAATTATTAGCTCAGGATAAGATTTATAACCTTTAGACATCTATATTTAAGTAATTTGGTATTTCTCACTAATACTGAAGATTATGATAATGCCATGTTCAAACAAGACTGTTGTATCAGGTTGGCATGAAAACTCTAAGTTCTTTCTGGTGGATGAGACTGCTGCAGTAACTCAGTGTTTCTGAATATATCCCACACATAAAACACCAGGGCCTGTGGACATCCATCTAAAACAAAGTGTTGGAACATGTCTTCATCCACTATGCCACCACAAACACATGAAATTTTATCTCCTCTGTCTATCTTACCTTCCCAGAAAATTTGGAATCACAGTTATCCTCATGGTCATTTTTGTAAGGATTTTCCAGGTTGCAGACAAGCAGAAGAAAAATCACCTGAAGTTTCAGGATAAGGATTTAATATTTGCTTCTTTTCCATAGAAGAACTATCTGTAGCAGAGGCACACAACCCCAGATTTGTGACGTTGGTTAAGTTTTCAGCAGATCTTGCTGTGATCCCACATATTAGATAGCATCGTGTTCCTGGGGCAGCGCCTGTATTGCTCACCATTCCCCTGGCCACTGGCAGGAACCACTCCTCTGTTTCCAGAGAAAAGTGCTGTCTCTCTAAAGGTGGAAGCAATCCACTGGCTCCTGCTCTGTGACTCTCGTGCAAATTACAAAGCAGACCTCTACAAAAGCCAGTGAACCTCAGAAAGTATTTGTAAATTATTTGTAAAACTAAATTTAGTAGCTGTGCTCTACCAGGAGGGCAAAGATCATTTCAGGAGCTGATCTAAAGTTGTGGAATGGATTCTTAAGAAACTAAGAACATTCGCAACCCTCATCACCTTCTGAACACAAGGAACATTTCTTTGACCTTATCCTCACTAACACTAATGCATAGCATATGTGTTAAAAAAAAACACCAGAAATTTTACCACAAGTGCTCCTCTGCCCCACCCAAGGAGCAGATGAGTGTGTTACAGATGTTAGTCATATTCTTTCAAATGCTACTGGGAAGCACTCACATAATATAGCAATGAGTATTGTATATTCTTACTCAGAATCATAAAGCTAGATCAATTTCAAATCATATTTTCCACAGAAAAGAGCTTTCTACTGCTTATTTGTCACATCTTATGATGAGGGAGTAATAGTAAGAAAGGTTCTCAAAGTATTGATGGGTTTATGGAGCAATAGGTGAGGTAGGAGGAGCAAGGTTCTTAGAGAAAGCCTAAGACATCCTGCATCCCTTAAGACTTTCTCTTCAGACACATGAATCACAAAGGTAAATAGGTTTATTCATTGTGTTGCAAGAAGCAGCAGATCCATGGTGACTCCCCAGCTGCCCTTCTTCTCCAGAGAAGAATGAACAGGTCCAGGTTTAAATAGAGCAGACACAAATAAATATAAGACTAAGCTGAGGAACAGAGCATAGAACTGATGCCATTCACAGACATCCTGTCAGTACTACATGCTGGGAAAAAGAGTAACAGCAATAAAGTTTTAGAGCTGCTAGGAATGAATTTGAGGAAAGTAATGATGAACTCTCCAGGTCTGAAAGAAAAAAAAAAACATAATAGTGCTTTGAAGAGGAATTGGGACCAGATAATCTGCAGAAATTGCTTTCAACCTGAACAATTCCATGATTCTGCATGAAAAACTACAAAAGAATCCTAACTAATGTGGATGTTATGTTCTTGGTGACAAAGGACTTCTGGAAAACCACAGATAAACCTGAAAATTCATTTTGGTTTATACAAAATTGATTGGGTTTTAGGTGTTTCTTACACTACTGTTGTTTTGTTGGGTTGTTTGGTTTTGGGTTGTTCTAGTGTTTTTGGTTGGTTGGTTGGGGTTTTTTTGTGTGTTTGTGTTTGTTTTGGTTTGTTTTTTTTTTATTTAAGGAGAACTTGCATTTCTGCAACCTTAGAACAGCCTGGACATTTATTTGAGTTGCTAAGGAACTGCACACCTCTCTATGATGTGCACATGTCTGTGAGTTCACATTAAGACAGTCTAAGCTGGTTTACCAGCCTTGAATTCTACATATTTGAATGTCTGGATTTTTACAGTGACCTGAAGTGACCTTTCGTGTTTGTGGTTTTGAAGTTCTGTTAGATCAGGGTATTTAGGTGTTTCTTTTGTTATGGGTATGGTTGGACTCAGTGATTGAGGAGGTCCTTTCCAACCATGAATATTCTGTGATTCTGTGAAGCAATATTCCAAAACACAGCATAACATAACATAAAGTAACATAAAATGTTTTCTTTCCACCACAATAGAAAGCCCACATACCAGTGCTGCAGAACCCAAAGGCAGAGAGACAGTCTTTCCACCAGAAGCAATGTATCCTGAAAAGCAAGTTGTCTGTTGGGTAAAAGCTTTGTTAAGCTGACCTGTTGCACTATGATGTGTTGTAGATTTGATAGCACTTATGTGTAATTTTAGCAGCATTTACTGATTTTAGGATATTGTGCTTTTTCTCTCCACTCAATACTAGTGTAAGAATGTGCTAGCAAAGTGTTGCTTTTTACATTGCCATAATGGAAGTTCTTTTTTTATCACTAAGCTACTATGTCAAGGCAAGGTGCTAAAGTCCTGTGAAAAATGGCTGCAATAGCTTAAAAAAATCTGACATCCAAACCTGTAGTGGCAGCTTCTAGTGAATAGTTAAGATTTCATCTTTATCTCCAAGGGTTCAGAAATACTTTTCTTTGGATCTGCTAGACTTAATGTTAAAATATGGACAAAATTACTGAAATGGTCTATAGTTGGCGTGACTTAGATCATTGCATTTTCTAAACTTGCTGCTCCAAACAACAATCTATCCTCTCCTTGAAAGGAGTTCAGCACAGTTGTGTTATATGCACATAAATTTTCCCTGGCTGGATCTCTGTAAAAACATTATCAGTAATAATAGACTCTTCGCTATTTAGAGGACTGATTTAAGGCACGGTTAATTTCATATTTTAGCCTTCACTTCCTTGCTTGTGTCTAGTAACAAATTTGTTTCCAAACAAAGCAGGCTACATTCCCAAAGGCATTAGTAAAAAAGAAAAAGAAGAAAAAAAAAGTCGTTATCTATGCTAAGGCTCAAT
This sequence comes from Chloroceryle amazona, assembly GCA_027560015.1. Classification (NCBI taxonomy): domain Eukaryota; kingdom Metazoa; phylum Chordata; class Aves; order Coraciiformes; family Cerylidae; genus Chloroceryle; species Chloroceryle amazona. Next base: position 25,836 of record JANHFX010011290.1, on the reverse strand, counting down.
GTAAGTAAACTGCAGTTCTGTATGGTGATTATTTTTCAGACCCAGCAGTTATTGATCCACAACACCCCAAGCCTCTGGAACACTGTTCATGAATTCACTGCAGAATTTCAAACCAGTCGATGTTTGAGGTTTTGTCTCCAATCCTAAGCAGCCCCAAATCTGAAGGTTTTGTATGCAGCCAGCACTTGCCACAGATTTAAACATCATCTGTATAGCAGCACCTACCCTATTTTGCAGAATGTTTATGCTACTCTATCTCAGCTTGGCTATAGACCTGTTAGCGAATAAATAAACCCAGTAGTAAGCCAAGATCTTTGTGAAAGTTTCTGAACCATTCGACTGAGAGCTGTCTGTACAAAGTCTGTCATCATAGGCACGTCACTGCAAACTGATCAAAGAAAAACACTTTGGCCTGCAGATTTTAAAGATCTGCAAAATGTTCAAAACTGATATGATGCTTAACACTTATTACTTTGCAAAGACTGTTACACGAGGTAGTAATACTTTGAGTACCTTCACATTGCATTTTACCAAACTTTTCAGAAACAGGAATTTAACACCAGCCATAATTTAGGTGTTTCCTTCTATTCACATATGCAGCAGAGTCGTTATGTTTGTATCCGGACATGGGTTGGTTTGAAAAGCTTCCATTTGTTTGTAAAAATGGCTCTTTTAGTCACATCCCTCTGACATGAAGCCTCTGGTTATTTAGCTTTCTGTGCTTTCTGTAAAGTACATTCATTGTTACATTTTTTCCCTTTCTTTGACATAGTCTTTATGTCGATTTGGCTTTTTGTTTCTTCCAGAGCAGACTGCTGGGAGTTTTTATTCCCTAATACAGGAAGGTGCTTTGGTGTCCCCCCCGTTTTTTTCAGATTTGCTTTAATCAACTGTGTAACCGAATACGTGGCTTTTTATAAGGAAACAAACACAATTATTTCTTCAGACAGAAATCCTATCTTCTTTTTGATCCTAGACCTGAAAAGTTATCTTGTTTTCTAGTCTGCAGGTAGAGGTCTCCATGGTTGTGCCAGTCTGGAGTAATTCGGAGGACTTAAACCAGTAGAAGTAGCTTGTAAAAAGCAGCAAGACACCATCTTGAGATGCACACAGTCTCTGTGTTCCAACTCTGACCCAGAACCTGGGCATTTATGTATAGACATATATCTACACATGTACATGTATGGGTGTATATATGGACATATGCACATTTGCATGTAGTCTGCTTAAATGTTCTGGGCACAATTTTAGTACAGGAAGATCCGGTCATGAGGTATTAATCTTCCAGTGCATTAGCTACACAAGCACATGTTATTAGCTGAAGCTATGTGGTCATTTGCAGTGAAACTCCTGGCATTTAGCTGTCTCATTCCCGAGCCACCAAGGAATAGAAATGCTGTGACAATTCTTTTTTGATCCAAAGAACAGAGACAGGCTTCATGTCACCCATCACCAGTGACATCTGCTGATCACTCAGAAGCACAATAACAGAAGGGAGACATGCAACTAAACATTCTGTGCAATTGCAATCCTCATCCACATCACCACAAGCAAATCTGTGCTTTCGTCTCTATTTAATTCCTCTTTGCTCTCATGTAAATTTATTCCAGAAGCGGCTCCAATGTATTTTCCACAAAATGACACTGTAAGACTGTCAGATTTCTTCCTGCTGTCACAGTGCCTAATATAGATCTCTAGCCCTGCCATTAACATTTAGGAGAGCTCTAGAGAAGAAGGTCAGCATTGTAGAGAGCTATTTGTTTATGATTACAATTATGGCTTTACCAGGATTTCCTATATATCTGTTTGGGTTTTTTTTCTGTTTTAAGGGATGGCAACTGAATAGGAAAACTAAACAAGTACATGAGCTGTTTTTACACCCTATTCTGAGACAAAATCGTGTCTTTTTGTCCAAATCTTTCACTATGGCTGAGAAGCACGTAACACAGCTCAGGGTACAGATGTGCCAAGTTTTCCACAGTTGGATTGTGCATAAAAAATGTTGGACTACACTTCCTACACAAACAGCATGGGGGAGGAGCAGTTGGAGGTAATACGATGCGCCATGGTTGGCTGCTTTGTGCTGGCCATTTGATGCAGAGTCATTTGCCCTGCAGCATAGGATTGGGCTCCATTATTATGAATGGTTTTGAAATGCTTATATGCCCCAGGAGGCCAGCATGGAGCATTTTAGTCAATAATGCATGCCTCAGCCCTGTCTGCACTTGGACACAGCCCCATTTCAGCAACTGGCTTAGCTGAACTGAAAGGACAAAGACATAAGGGTTTTCATTATACAAATGTATACAAGCAGGGAGGGTGTATTTATATATGTATGTGTAAGTGTTGTTCTATATATACCTATCACTTTGCTCTGTACTTTTCACTGAAACTGTGCAAGGTTGTTTTAACTGTTTCATCTGTGAAAGCCAAGCCTGTACTGTCTGTTGTATTGCCACCGACTAGGTCTTTTCTGTCATTATAAAGCATACTGAACCTTCATCAAACATTTACTTCATTAGGGGCAACTGTCATGTGGAACAGTGGCTAACGCTGATCGGCAGCAGTAGGAATAGCCACTTGAATTTTTATCAACATTTAAACTATTGCCAGCACCAGCCCAGACCTTTAACTATGATGGCTGGAGTGATGGGACTTTTAATCCTAAATCATGCCTGTGTTTGAAAATAAGTGAAAAAGTGATTGAACCGTTCTTCAAATAGGTACACAACTTGAATTAAAATTTTAAAAGAGAATTGCTTATTTTGTTTTCATTTGCATTTCCATCACATTTGCACCATGGTTTAAAACACAGCCTTGCATTAAGGCAAGAGCCGTCGCTTACAATTTCCCCAAAAGGTCTAATTACTTCCCAAAGTGTGTTTAATTATTTAAACACACAGAAGTTCTTCTTTCTATTGAATTCATCCACTGCCTCACAGAAACTTAGGAAATTCTGCAAATTAGCTGCCTTCAATGCCTGTCCCCCTTTTCCCTCCAGACCGTTGATGGATGAACTCCAGTACTGACGACTTAACTTCGCTCCACCAACACTTCCTGCTGAAGGCCTGATGATATCACAGAAAACGACCTCGTCTTTTTTTCTGTTGCATACATGGTTCAAACTGTTACTTTCCATCACATCACAGCAAGTCAACATGACAACATTTAAGCATTCACTTATCAGACAACATGTCAACAGCTTAAAGGAAACATTTCTCTCCACTTGCCTATCCACTATCTGAACCAAACTGTGATAGGCTGGTTGTGGATCACACATATCTACAGAAGCAAGTAATTGAAATGATCCATGGGTCAATATCCAGAGATCAGTAATTTGAAATTGCAGTGGCTTGCACTGTGCATGTTTTATAGATCAACTTTTTTTTCTCCCTTTGCATGATAAGATTATCATCAGGATGCAGCAGCAGTGTCGACATAGTTAAGGATATACCTGGAGCTTTTGATTTCAGATTGAAAGTAACTTTTGTACTTTATTAATATCTCAAGTGGAAGATAGAAAGACCACATTTTGAAGATAACACAATGTCAGTGCTAATGTTAAGCCCCATTCTTGTCTCCACTTGTACTCCACTAAGTAAGACAGTCTGAAAGTCTGTGTGCCGGACGGTGTTAGGAGAAATGTGAGAGAATACCCTCTCATAAAACCCTGAGCACAGAATGAACAAAAAAGGGAGCTGTAATTTTAGATGGGTGAATGCAACAGCTGAACCCCAGTCAAGATAACTCTCTCTTCCTAAATACAGAAATTCCTCTGCTTCTGCAGCTACAAGAAATAACAAAAGAAACCTTTACCTCTATTAATTGTGTTTATAACTCCACTGGGGAGCAATAACCCTGTAAATAATATCCATACAAGAAGGAAAACTTATGGTTTGCTTTTTTTTTTTTTCCTGACTACATTGTCTCATTTAGAAGCAGGGAGCCAAGAGGGGTTTGGTTGTCTCTCTTGCATGTATTTCCAAGTATGTGCATGTATTTGCTTTATACTTTCAGGGAATTCCAAGTGTAAATTTTGGCCATAAGCCTGCAAGCAAAGCCTCACATTTTCTCCGTCCAAAGTGCTGTCACTGGAATCCTTGCAGACATGCTCTAACCTAATTTTGAATTAAGTCTTTTAGTTTTTTCAGTCAAGACAGAGATGACTTTTTAGTTGCTCAACTATTCACCCAGTGTCATAGATGGTTTTGCAGACCAAGATATATCTCACAGAACAGGTCTAATAGCATTTACCCAGCTTACTGTGGACAGAAAATCATTTGATGAGTTTCCCAGGCATTAAGCCATAACTTGTTACTCAGCCCGTAACTTATAAGTTACACAAAGCCAACCATCTTTTTTTGCAGTTCTCTTCCACGAACACACTTGCCCAGACTGCCTTTGGGAAATGAATGGCAATCCCTTCCACAGTGCCCTATAGTTCTCCCCCATCATACTTTCATTGAAGGTCCTTCTCTGATCCCAAGGAAAAGAATAGCAAAGAAAAAGCTCAATTCACTGTTCTCATGACAACCACTCTGCCTCTGCTACCCCTTTTCCAGAGTACAAACATAAACCTGGAGACAAGCACATTGGTCTGGTTATATGGACACGAAGAAGCTGCTCATACAGCTGTGGCTACCATTGCCATGAAGTGTGTGCTGTAAATGCAACATCATGAAAGTCACCTTCTGCTTTTTCTAGTCACTGAGGCTAAAACTGAGTGTCCTGGCATTTGAGGACAGCTGATAAGGATGGATGCAATCATAATGTTCGCATGGAAGGGAAGTTTCTAACCATGCTACAGAGTCTGCAGACCTCTCCTGCTACACGCACACATCCCAGTTTCTAAATGTTTCTACTCTATTTCTAAGCTAATTCCAGCTTCTTGCTTGCAAGAGCATGAGAACTTGCAAGGAGAGGGCATTTCCCCACAGGAGACTCTCAGCCAGGTACAACCCATTTTGTACCAACTAAGCTTTTCTTCTCCAGACTCTCTAAGGGACTCTGAATTTGTGCCCATTTATTATGATCTGGTTGTTACATCATCAGCTGTTTCCCAATGTGTATCTGTGAATTAATTTCATGCTCCTAAAGAGATCAGTGGGTACTTCTTATCAAATTCCATTGAAATGACTCGGGTCATCTCTCTTATTGTCCAAACATGGTTTGAATTATGAACTTTCCTTGAAACTTATAATTTACCCTAACAAACAAGCTTCCACATTTTAAATAAGTAAATTGTTCCATCAATCATGTTATTAATGAGCTTCCATTTAAAAGAACCCAGTCCAGATCAAACTCTGACAAGACCTCATTTGAAGCATTTTGAAGCACGAAGACTTCATGTTTGCAATGAAAGGCTGAATGCTCTGCAGTAAGGCCTTTCCAGCCTAGGCCATCCCTTCAAGATCAAACTTCATGAAATCACAAAAACTTTCAAGCTGGATAGTATCAGTAGTCTTACTGAAGACATGTACAAAACATGTACCTATCAAAGAGTTAAACTAGATTTGACAGCCATGTGCGGAATAGCATTGTGAATACATTAAAAATCAGGTCTCCATGATAACATTCACTTGCCCTGCCCAAAATAGTAATCTTTACCTTCCCTCAGTTCCCTGGTTCATTCACAACACAGTAACGCTTGCAACAAAAGGGGCACTGGCCCAACAGCTGAAAGTGTCCTTCAGCTCCTCCTTGCTCTTGTTCTAATCTCTTGGTCTCTTCTTTCTCTCACTGTTCCTCACATCTTTGCCTTCATGATAGGTTACCTCGGTATCCTTACCCGATTTCAGTACATAAGTTGTCTGTTATAGTAACTAATGGGGTGACACCAAAAGGATTCCTTGGTTTTATCAGGGCTGAAGGGAAGTACTTCTTTTTTTCTATTTAATTCAGTTTTAGTTGTTGCCAAAGTCTGGATCTTACAGTGGATGGATCATTAATCCATCTAATACTGCATGGGGGATCTGTTGTTTCACAGCTGTCTTTAGCTATGCCCATTTCTTTACTCTGTTCTTTCAGATAAATGAACTGCACTGAGAAAAACAAGTAGTACTGCTTGCCCAGAGAGGTGGTCGGTGCCCCATCCTTGGAAACATTCAAGGTCAGGTCGTACAGAGCCCTGAGCAACCTGATCTTGTTAAAGTTGTCCCTGCTCACTGCAAGTGGGTTGGACTAGATGATCGCTAAAGGTCCCTTCCAACCCAAACCATTCTATGATTCAAAAGAGTAGGAAACCTCATGTATGCTGTAGCAGAAAAAGATCTAACTTGACTTACCACGAGGTAACATACAAATTACAGTACCAGTTCCCATGAACCCCTACTACTAAATGAAGTTTAGTTTGTAATCATTATAAATATAGACCCCAAATGCATGCACACAAATGCATAAACGTACAGGTCTTCTAAGGTCATTCTGATGACTGAAAAATCAGCAGTTAAAGAAGAAGATAAATACATAGAAACAAATATATACATAATGTATCTTCCATACTCTGAGGGAAAAAACCTTCCCAGATCGGTTTTGAAAGCCAAGTCTAAACAATATGAAAGCCTCCAGCAAAGGGGCATTCATCCAAAATCAATCAAATCAAAACAAACTCAGTTAAAAAAAGTAAGTTGAGTTTGTCTACCCAAAGATTATCTTATTGTGTGGTTCCTTAAAGAAAACCTATCATTAAATCCATCAAAGGAACACTTAGGATTTCATTGTGTTTCCCTGTCTCCACAGATTTCCGTGTTACAACATAAATTCCTTCTCACAACAAAATCTCAAAGGTACAAAGCAAGCTCACAACTCAATTTCTAGATGAGTCACTTCAGACAGAAATAGTCTAAGTTAAAAACAAACAATCCAGCACAGGGAACAACAAAAAAAAAAAGGTGTTAGGACTCAAAACTCTCCTGCTGCTGAAAGAGATGATTTTTTTTTTTCCAAAGCAATAAACAGTCTCAGCTCAAAGAAACTATTAATTCACAGAGCTCCTTAATGCTCTCCAGTGTCAGAAGATTAATCAGTCTCTCTGCACACTTATTCTGAAGCCATTTCTCCAGGTTTGAATATCTTCCAAAAACAGTTCCTTACTTGAGCTGGACTTGAAATAAACATTTCCCGTTCCAGCGTGCATTTTCAACAGATTACTAGGAAATAATCACTGATGTCATTCCAGCAGCTTTACCACAGTGAAGACCAAATGGTTCTCATACAAACTCGTCAACTCACTGGTGTGAAGCCCTAGGTAATTCAGAAGCAGCGTAACAATCTCAGCACAGTGTGTGAGGTTACTGGCAAACTGCTGTAGCTCCTATTCCTGCATGGAACAAGCACAGACACATTGCTACCAGGCCAGCAAAGCCTTTATCCACTCGGAACATGAGAGCTGATCAGGGCGGTGCTGTCCATGCAGCTTAAAACTAGCTCATGATTTATAAAATATGTCTCCTAAGACTTTTTAATTGATCCCTCATCTAGCAGCTACCTCCACGTCAATGGATAAATGGTAAATATTTTAAGCTACCTTTTTTTGTTTCCTGTAGTAAACATTTCTATGTACCAGCAGAACTCCACCCAAGCCATATTCATAGGCATGAGAGTTTTACACACACCTTGAAAGACTAAAATAAGCTAAAATTGCTCTCTATTATAGTTAATATCAATACACTTTTCCTAATAAACATAATAGAGACATGCACAAAAACGGAGCTTTAACAGTTAAAGTCTAAGCAGCCCAGCTAGCCAGCTGGCAAACTGCAACTGATTCTGCCCATTTGTAAACATCTTTATGCTTTGATGAGGTGATGTGAAATGGGTAGACAGAATGCGTTTGTCAGGAGGAACCATATCAGATTAAATTAATTTCCTTCAGACCAAAAATAGATTTGTGTCCTCTTCCTCTTCTTACAGTAGCTCATTTCCACTCATTTAGTAGAGCGATGGAAACCAAATGAATACTTAGGTGAATCTGCAATGAAATTAGAAAGCAAGGGACTACTTTCCTCATTGAAATCTTTACACTAAGAGTAAGGCTTATAGGAGTGGATCCTTAAAGGACTGGGAGGGATCTAACGGGTCAGAGTGGACAGCCTCTCCCTTGGTAACCACACAGCCTATGGCTGTATTGTTATACACAGCAGCTTTTCTTATGGCAGCGTGTGCCGTGACCACAGCTCTGCACGTCTGGGATAATCACAGGAAACTCACTGGCAAGTGTCAGCCCACGTTTCCTGCATCACACAGAATTATCCAGCCCTGCCACAGCACAGGAACATGGACTGCTTGGCTCAGGAGGAAGCTTTTCCACATCAGATGATTGTCTGATCATTACTAAAAATATCTCAAGCAGTAGTCAAAACATTTCAAGGAATTCCATCATGATTTTCATGTAATACCCCTTTTCCCTTGAGTAATTCTGAATATTTGTATACCAAAAGAACATTCAGTGAGCATTACTGAAGTAAGCAAATAATTAAAAATCTTGCAGACTCACAGTAAATGCATTGGAGAGAAAATAAACATTCTTATCCTTGTTAGGATATAAGTATCCTTCAGGAATGCTTCAATACCGTGAAGTTTTCAGGCTTGAGAAAATGAAAATGGGCCTATTTTCCTAAACCATTTCCTATAAGTGCATGTAGACTCATCATGGAATAAAGCATCCTCGGGTCCAGATTTTAAAGTTCAGATACACATCTCGCTGTTAATCTTCTGTCACCAAAACCTACATTTTTGGGTGATTAAAGAAAAGATAGAGTTCCTTTTTTTTTTCTTTTCTGACAGAATTATTAGAAGAATAAAGAATGCTGTACAAAAGAAGAATTTTGTTGATTTATAATGTAAGTAGCTCTAAAAAGTCCTGCAAGCATATCTGGCTGATTTGTGTTGGTAAATCTACATACTTACTTATTTTTTCCAATCTCTGACATTCTGCTGCTTCCTGAGGGCAAGTCCAATACTGCACAAATGGGAGCAAACAAGAAACATATTGTAAGACAATGCATGACAACTAAATATATGAGATGAAAAATGAAATTGAATTTTTGTATTATCAAAATCAAAACCCATCTGCACTCAGAGAATACATCCACCCAACAGGGGAAACTGTCCCCAAGTCAGCATATAGGAAAGACAATGCAGATGCTTCCTTCATCATCCTGCAGCAAGATACAGCAATAAAACTGTAGATACCTCTTCAGTTAGTTACATCTTATAGGTCATTGTGGGAAATGTTACCTTGCCTAATTTTGAAAGGATTTCAATGGTAAGAGTTAATAACTCCTCGCAAAGCTATGGCCATGTATGAGCAGGTTGTGCATTTTGTACACCATATTCATGTCCAAGGTGACATTTTTGAAAATTTGTAACAATTTCTAAGATAATGCACTGTAACTACAAGGTAAAACCAGATGAAATTATAATATCTAGATTTCCTGTGTCATTTTTAAGTATTTTATTTAGCTTGCTTTGAAGACAGTGTTGTTTTGTCTTAGATTAGAGCAGTTTTACAAGTGCTGAAGAGAGGGGAGAAACATCACTTGACCTGCTGGCTAAGCTCCTTCAGCCCAAGGTGGAGTCGATCACCTTTGCTGCAAAGTCACCAGGAGCATCAGGTCTTTTTTTGCAAAGCTGCTTTCTAGTCAGTCATTCTTCAACCAGCACTGGTGCATGGGAGTAATCCATCCCAAACTCAGGGTTTTCTACTTGGCTCTACTGAACTTCATTCGGCTCCTCTCAGACCATTTCTCCAGCCTGCCAAGGTCTCTCCAGTGCACTAACCACTCCCCCCAGTTCAGAATCATCTCCAAAACAGTTCCCATCACGCAACTCACTAATAAAGACATTAAACAATGGTGGTGCCAGTATCAACACCTGTGAGACACCGTAAGGAAGAAACAGCCAGTTGGACTTCAACTACCTCTACCCATTTGGCCTGACAGTATAACCAATCTTCCACCGACCTTTTTCTCCCCTTAGCCAATTTATGTTTCACCAGTTTGTCTAGGAGGATAACCATGTCACAGACTTTGCTAAGGTCAAAGTTCATATTTGTTCAGTTTCTTTGGGTTTATTGTTACTATTTTTTAAGAAATAAATTTGTACTGGCAGGTTAATGATGGATCAGATGTCTTTCACCTTCCCCGAGTCAGAATAAAGCTTAACTGTGGCATAAACACCATGTTGCTTGTGTTGGATAATTTAGCAAAAATATGGTGGTGTGCTCATACCTCATCCAGATTAATTTATATTTGCTGTCTAGTCTGACAGTGCACAGATCCAGGATTAATGTACGCCGAGCTGTGATCTAAATTAAACATGCTTATTCTCCACAGCACTGCAGACTCTTAACTCTCCAAGAAGCAACCTCGTGTGTTACTGTAAATAAACACGGGAGGCAACAGTTCAGACAGAGAAAAATGTTTGACCATGAACATGTAAAATTTATTTAGCCACCTTTCCTTATAATAAGATTATATTATTATTTTAATGAGAGAACAAATAGGATCTGATTTGACAATTTGTATAATTACAGAAGTGATAAGTGGGCCACCACAAAAAGGAAACTTTCAGGTAAAATAATGATGTTAGAGATCATTTTCATTCCATCATGTGACAAAAAGGAGATGCACTTCTCTGTACAGAAGCAAGAAGAGCGAGCCCAGAATAATGAGAAATGAAGAACAGTAAGTTTTCATATTATATGTAAGTGCTACAATCATCGAGCTATCAGCTCTTTCTGTTGCTTTTGCTATGATCAGCTATCCATCCTGCAAAACAGAAACAAACACTTTCATGGAGACCAATGTATTCCCAGGAAACAGTGCATTTTCTTCTGATTGCATTAGTGGACAAAACATCATTCACAACTGCTGATATTTTATTCTTTGGTGATAATTTAATGTGAAGTCCTGGGAACCGTGATATGCTGGAAATACCTATTCTGAATGCTGCAGCCACAGTATTTTGTGTGCCACTGGATCTCAGTCTTTAGAGCAACTGGGTTAAACCTGACATATCAAATTTGTCTCCAACATAACGACTTTATAAGACTTATGCTCCATAAAACTGAACAGGTCTGAGGTCAGATTTTCTATATACGTCTTCTTCTTTGTTTATGTTAATTTTTTTCTCCCCCGATAAACAAGAGAAGAGTTTGCAGCATAGTTTAGATGACGGCACCAACACACAAAATTCTTTAACACCAGCCTCACCCACAGCACTTTGTGTGATGGGACTTGATGCACTGGCAGATTCTTTGGGATCTCATTTTTTCTTCAGTTTTATCTTTACCGTGGCATGTCTAAATCTATTTCAGTGGGCTTTCTCATTTGTTGATTTTTTTTTTTTCATTTTCAGTAGACCACATTACTAATTTTTTTTACATTTTTTTTTCCTTTTTTTTTATTTATTCTTCAGGCTCCACGGACACTATTTTTATCCAGCTTTACAGGCACTTTTACTTTGTGTTTTGGGCTTAAAAATGAAAAGGGAAAGACAGAAAGAAAATCTCTCATCTCTTCTTCAGTTGGCATGCTCAAGAGACTGAAGCTTCCCAGACTGCCAGTAGCACTAACATCACAAAAGTATTTCAGTTTTTACTAGTAATTTATCATATTCTGCCTTAAGAGAATTCAAAAAATCACTAAGTCACAGTTCAGTGAGCTTGTTCCCAAAGCTTCTGGGCAGATAAAAATGTTTATCATAATTATATGACTATAGTGTGTAAAAAGGGTGCATAAAGCTGCACAAAATGTTAAACGTGTTAACACCTTTACACTGACATCAACATCTGCATGGTCATAAGTTGTCACATTGTTTTGTCTCAGACTTTAGCCTACGTTCTGCAGCAAGGTCTTGTGGATCTTCTTTAAGTACCACTCAGAAAAATTTTGTTTCTAGAACTGGACTGGAGAGCCTATTGCAGACTAAGGGTAATGCCAATGTACTTCTGTTTGTATTTTCATATGCGCTTTCCTAACATACACATTTGAACAATTTGCTCTGATGTGATTTTATGTCTTTCTGACAGACATGTCTACCACTGCTCGCTTGCTCTTCAGGCAGGTGAGCAAGTGCTTTGGAAGTGCCACTGCCGAGGAAGACCGTGCCACAAATCCCACAACTTGCAGTTGTGAGTCAGAATGCTGTCGCAATGAAAACTGCCATCTTTGATCCTCTGTGCACGCTCTCCCTTCCTCTTCCAGGCTGGTTTTTATTCGGCAGCAGGTCTGCAGACAGAGCTGGCTCTGTGGCGGAGATGACCTCATTCACACAGCACACAGCTGCAGAGGCAAGCTGTGCGCCCTACGCTCCAAAGACCAGACTTCTGGGGAATTTATTTGTTCACACATGAACAGTAAATCACCGTTTAACACTTCGAAGTTGCAGAGGGTTTTTGCTTTGTGGGAAATGCCTAAGTATGAGGTTTGTATTTCACTGTTAGGAATGAGAAATAAAATGCATAATCCATCTAACAAAGATACATTGGAAACAGCTTAGAGAAACCTAGAAAATCCTGGAATATAAACAGCTCTGCCTGGAGAGTCAGATACTCTGCACAGTGGATTATGTACTAGACCCACACATTACAGTTAAAGGGCCAGACTTCAGTTCACATAAATAAATGACTTAACTAAAATGGCTAAATAAGCCATCATATATTAAAAGCCTTCTGAGGCTTGCTATTTGCTCTTTCTATCCGCTACTCTAAGCCCATCACTAAATCACCTACAGGAGAAAACATCTGCCCACCCACCTGCTTTCCATCATGTCCTTGAGGGCACCACCAACCTCCTGCGCCTCCCACCATGCTGCACAGGGCTCTGGACCTCATGTCAACCCCCTGGGGCTGTCAGTCTGGCCCCAGCAACAGGGCAGCAGGGCTGGTCTCCAGCTCCCCACAGCCCTGCCCTGCTTGTCCATGGGCCCAGCAGAACAGGGCAAACATCCCAGCCAGGCCTTGGCTGTTCCTGTCCCCAGGGTGGTGCCCAATGCCCAGAGCTGGGGCTGTCCTGGTGCCCCCTGTCTGCCTGCTCCTGACTGGGGATGGGATGAATCCTGGCTGCCAGGTCTTGCCCTGCCCCTCTGTGGGGACCCTTTGATGCTCCTGCACACTGTGCCTTGATGGTTCTGTGATGAAGACAGGCAGGTTCATACCACAGTCCAAAGGTGTGACTGAAGGCTGTGCACATGGATGCAAAGTGATGGCCAATTAGAGAGTCCAGCTATGAGGTGTCCACTGCCAAATTTTTTCCTAGGTTGAAAGTCAGCTGTGCATTTCAGAAGCCTCCCAGCTAGCTTAGACATCAGTGACTCAGGTCTCCACTGCACTTTGGACATTGAGATGGGTGCCAGAGATGACCGTGAGGACGGGCCACGTGTTGAGTGCTGCTAATGGGAACTCCCTCAGGCACTGGTACCTCTGGTTGCTCCAAATACAGTAGGATTGATACAGTCATTTCTTGCTTCTCTGCTTAGATTTGAGAGGAAAAAGTTCTTGTAACCTGGCTTGTGTCAATGTAAAAAGCCAATTTTCTGATTCAGGGAATGGCCCCACATCAGAACTTCAGCACACAACAGAGAAAAACCTACAGTCACCCCCCTATCCAGAGCCAGTCTGTCCTCCTGCTGTGTGATAGCCCTTACACAGTGATTTATCAACCCTCGTCTATGTTTGTGATTGAAATGTGTTCTCATTGGAGTGTGATGTTTGGGATCTAGACTGCCACTTCACTGCCACCACTTCTGTTAGTAATGAAATTCCAGAGGGGTGAAAATATGCATTCTCCTACCTAAATTAGTGTATTGACACTGCTTTCCAGCCAGAACATTCTGGGCCTTTCACAACGTGAAGCTGTAATGAATCACCTTTTGTGGAGTTCAATGCATGTACAAAGAACCCCTTTCCTGGATTTTTTCATCATTTCCCTTCTGACCTAAAGCAATTAGCTGGCAACAGGGGCCCTCCCACTTAGGTGCAAGGCACTGTTCAATCAGCCCATCCCACCAACAGGCGAGACAGAGAGTGAAATAACACCTGAGGCAGACAGTGACAGGTAGGTCCCTGTCACTGCAGATTTGCTGATGGCTCCAACCCCTGCATCACTTAAATGGCTTTTCATTGCAAGATGTGCAGCAGAGCCATGGAGGGGTCCTGCAGCAGACCTGCACTCACTCTGGCAGGGCATTTAGCTGCAGTATTTATACCTGCTGCGTAAAAATGGACAGGAGGGCTTCCAGCACTTCCCACTCTGTCATTGCCCCCATCCTCGTAACAGCCCCCCATGAGTCATGTGCTGGAGGATGGAAAGGAGCAGGAAAGTGATCCTTGGGTTATGAAAAAAGTTTCCTGTTTTCAAGAACCGACTGGAAAGGGATCTTTGATATTTTGGAGGCACCATCCCAGCCTTGACGATGTTGCAAAACGTGGGGAAATTTGCCAAGAAACAGCACTGTTCATAGTGGGAGGTATCTAAAGCCCAAAGACTGGGGAAGGTAGAGAAAACCTAAATGTAGCGATGGAAATAAGTTTTTCCCACCGAGTTTTCTCTGACTCTGTCACTTGATGTATAGAGAAAAGGTACCTCAGTGTGATGGAGGTATGACAGACAGCTGGCAACCATGAAAGTTTTGAAAATCAATGTTTAAGAAGTGTAGGATAGCTGTGGAAGTGACACGGTGCAAAGGGAAAGATTTGTGAAGCAGAGGAGTCAGACACAGACCTACAAATATGATAGATATTTTTAGCTGATGGCAGTCTGAAAAATCCACTGGGGGAGAAGAAGGGAATGAGGACAGAAAAAGCAGTTGTCACTGAACTGAAAATCCTGTCAGTGTTGCACACATCATTCCAATTTTGAGCTTCTTTTTAATGAAAGCAGAGTTCTAGGCAGGAAATTCATTTGAAATAAAAAATTGAAAGTTTCACTTTTTAAGTTGAGGCAAAATATTCAGATTATTTTGGCATGTGTTGAATTTTTTCAACATGAAATTCAACAAAGTCTCACAAGTCCATAGACTGTTTTCATGCCACTGAATCTGCATCTTTCCATGGAAAACATTTCCGTTTTAAATATTTATCCAAACCTCATCAGCAAGAGAGATGTTTTGTCATGACAGGAATTACAGTAGAAAATGTTTAGTATTCTTAGCGTCCACCCTTCACAGCATGCTTTACATAATATGTATTTTCTTCTGCTTTATACCACTAGAGTACCATGTGTCTTCAGCATAATATAACCAAATTCAAAATAAAGATTACTTGCTGAATCTAACACAGCATTATATTATTTTTTAGCATTCTAGATAAATCAATAGAGAGGACTTAAAATACTGCATAGAAAGCATTTTTAAAGAAAAGGTTGGATTCCCCCTGGAGATGCATGCAACTCCAACTGCATCCCAATAGCAACACTGCATTTTTAAACAAAGGCAAATATGAACTCATTTTATTTTAACCACATGCTTCCTAACTGTGAATACTGTTGCAGCAATTAATAAATATGTTGTCTATTTGACATACTAAAGCAGCCACCTGAATACAGTTACATTTCATTCAAACTGCAATGGATTTTTCAGCTTCACCTGCTGTGAATAAACATTGTTTCTTACAGGAGAGCGGAAAAACAGGGATGCAATGCAGCCAGTGCAGCCCAGTGAAAGGCCTTTGATCTTGTTGCTTGCAAGAACTGAAGGCGAGAAAAAACTCTCACACTCAAAATATAACATCCTAATGCATCCTGGGATTACCTAGAAGCCCAGCAAAGTTCTTGGCCCAAAAGAATTACAGTCTGCCCTTTGACACTCTGAAACAGGGTCCTGTGACTTGGGAGCACAGGTCATGGGCTGCCCTGGACCTACGTCAAGACCCTGCCACAGGCAAGCTGCAAAAGGTGCCTGTCTACCCTTACACAGACACTCACCAAATTAACAGTGCATCATTACTGATAGCACTGTGCCCTGCGCAACCCCTACCTGCACCACGCTACACATGTATAGATCTTGCAGCCCTCACTACAAATCAAGGTGAAAGCAGACAGATCAGCGGAGCAGAGGGACATGGCTCAAAGTGCACACATAAACACATGAACACCCGCCCATTCTTGGTCCCTCCAGCCCTTCCCTTTCCCTAGCAGAAGTTTCCAAAAGTCAAGCTCCTGGGCCTGCTCAGGCCCAATCCTCCTAATTTCAACAAGGGTCCAAAGCAGGTTGAAGAAAGATCTTTCCAAAAGACTTCCTGTCAAATGTAATGAACAACTGTGCTGGTCTCCTCCTGACTCCCAAGGCAAAACAAAAGCAGCAAGAAGCTAGCAGGTGGATACCCCTCTACACACACATGTGCACATCCCCTGTGCCCACACATAGACACACATGCATTTATTCACAAAGGGATTCTCTGGAAATCTTTCCAAGGAGGTTTTTCCCCCAGAAAAGTAGGGTAAAATAAGAATAGTCATAGGTTGGGTTTTTTTTTAATTCATAATCTCAATCCTTTTCTTCCTTCATCTTACATTTGATATGCAAGCTGAAAATGTTGATCAACTGACATTAAACAGTACCTCTGCTAGGCTTCTTCACTGCAGTTGTGCTGCTGGCATAGACACACTGCCAGCCTTGACTACTGTAGTGATAAAAAGCCTGCGTTAGCCTGCACCAGACACCCTACCACCTCTGGTGACAAAGCAGCATCAGTACTGGCAAAAGTATGGAGTTTCTTCGGGAAAACAAAAAGAAAAGAAAAAAAAAAGAGCAGATATACTCCTTGACTTCATCACCTCTTATGAACAACTTTAACATGCTGCTATATGGATGCTCATTGCCCGGTATTCAGCTCTCCTTGATGAGTGACTCAGACTCAGCAAAATGTAGCAAAATTCACTGATCACCATTCTCTACATCGCTGCCTTTTCTGTTAATTGCCAGCTGTCACCCAACTTGCAGGACAAAGTGCATAGCGGGATCCAACCCCTGGAGGACTCCACTCCAGCTCACAGCACCGCTAAGCCCTAAGGGAAAGCTACCATGTGCTAAATATGACAGAGGCCGATGCCACCACAGCCACTGACTGGAGGCTCGATCTCCAAATGTGTGGGCACCGGGAGATCAGGAGGCAGAAATGGGTAGGTGAGGGCTAACCTGCTCCAGGCAACAGAGGAGCAGCACAATGTGTTGCTCTACTTCTGCCTGTGCTCACTTATGTCTCCCCTTCATCTGCTTTTCTGAGGTCTACCGGTGGAACCACATTTAACCTAAGTTGTGTACAACCTGTCGATCGATGTTTTGTGGAAAATGAGATAACTGCCCCGTGTCTTCCCTCAAAACCAGCCTTGCATCATGCTGGATGACTACAGGAAAAAAAAACACAATTTTCTCTCAATTTAATCTCACGAGCACTAAACATAAAGAAGAAAAAACAGCATCATTCAAAATACTGCCTCTTTACAAGCATAACTAATCCTCTGCGGAGTAAAATTACCAGACTGGTTGATTCTTTCAGAGGGCCATTATACATACAGAAATGTAAAAAATGTGTGCATGTGTGTGCTTTTCTCTGAATTCTTTTTCCAAAGCTGCTGATTGTTCGTGTGTGTGTGTGTAAATAAAGCTTTCACATTCATAATCAACCACCTCCTCTTCCTTCCCTCCCCTTCTGCCTTATTCTTTTCATACTGCTTCCATCCTTTGTTAGTAGCCGTAATGACACAATGAGATTTGCCGGAGAAATGTCAGGAGAATCAAAATGAAAAAAAAATAAAATTCTTCTCTTCACATTTTAATGAAAGCAGAACATTTCAGGCTCTTTTTCCCCTACAACTGAACACAAATTCATGCTTCTGAAAAATATACCTTTACAATTTTGGGGCAAATGAAAGATCTCAGTATTTCGTTCATTGAGTAATTGTTCATTGAGAAATGAACAATTGGAATAGAGAAAATAGTCAATTATTTAAAAATATGCATATCTGTTTAAACCTCACATGCTTTCTTTTTTCTTGGGAAAAGTGGTTTAAGAATGGAAAGAGTTCCCAGCTCACCCTGTTTGCACCTGGTGGAGTTCACTGCAGGGTGGCTTGCCTCTGTTCTTTCTCCCTGTCTGTTCACCATCCATCTACTAATACTATATTGTATCACCTAATACTACTGAAATTAGCTCAGATAATCTTTTACAGGTCTCGATTCGGGTCAGATTTTCACATAAAAAAGCATTTTTTTCCACTTTTGGTGAAGGAGAACAGAAATGGGAAACTGGAAAAGGGGAAGGGGAAAGGAGAAAGAAGAACAAATGGAAGAGAGACAAAATGAGGAGTTTCTTTTTTTCATTCAGTGATTCTTCACATTGACTTTAAGGATGACAGAAGGTAAGGCAAAGATACCTTATAAAATAGATGTCTTTTTATCAAGCTTTTGCAATGTCTTTCAAGCTCTAAATCACATTGCATTCATCATCACCCACAGTAATTTGTGTTCCTAAGGTATTTTTCAGGAGATATGTAACTTTAGCCTAGCTTAAGACTCAACAAACTGCGAGTACATAATTGTGCTTTAGTTACCCATCAAAGACAATGTCGAATAAACATTTTTTAGTCCAACTTGATCTGTTTTCTCAGGCTGGTTAATAAACCTTGAGTTAAACTGTGGCATCCCAAGACCTAGAAAATTTTCTATGACGAACCTTTTAAATATAACTAATACACTAATTAGAAGCAATTCAGCTCAATTCAAAACAAAAAGTAAAACCAAGAGTAAGATGGCATTTTTAAACAAAAGAAAAATGTAGCATAATTTTCTCCTCAATCACACAAAAACTATTTAGATGCATGAATCCCAAACTCATGAGGAATGCTAGAAACTATGGTTTGAGCAAAAATACAGTAGTATTCAATGTTGACTAGAGAAAGATAATGTGAATTGAAAGAAAGAGTGTTCAGAACCATGACTGTGTTACATACTAATTATGACATGAAAAAATCTAGATACCATTGACCTGGACAACTCGTTCCTAACAGTGGCACACTGTTAAATTTTCCTGGTAGAATAATGTGTTTGTGTTTATTATTATAACTGGTTGTCATCATTATGTGGTAGGCATTTTTATCTGAGTATTTTCCAAACTGCTTTATAATGTAGAAAAATCAAAAATAAGCCTTTCCCTTGTAATGCTCTCATAACTGCTGCAAGATTTATACATTTACCTTAACTTAAAGTGCAACAGATGGGTTGCCAGCAGGAAACCATGAAATTGTCAGAAAGACAGTAAGAAAAGGAGAAAACACAAAAACTGCAAGAGTTCCTATATATAGTCTGTGTTTGATCTACTACACTACTCTTCTGTCATCCTTGTGAATACTTATTCTCCTGGAAAAGTATATTCTTCTATCAGGAAAGTGTAAGGGCCCTCAGGGCTTCCCACATCATGAATAAGGGACCTGCAGCAATGCCCTGACTGTGATGTGCACCATTTTGTATTACAATGTTAACTGAGATACATCATTATGACCATAGTAAAATTTAAACAATGTAATATTCCTATAATTTGTTATTTCCTATTTTTCCATCTTTAGATATGTAGGAAAATGTCTATGTGTGCCATGACATAAACGTCTAGCATTTTTCCCAAAGTATCTTCAAAGACTTCTGATCAGCTTTGGAGACCCAAATTTATTCTCTCAACACAATTTAGCTAGATTATTTAGTTAACAGTACTTATTCTGTGGAAAACAACATACTACCTAATTTTTTTTAAACCATTTATGTCTATACTGTTATAAAATAGAAGTTCTTACTCTTACCAAGCACCAAAACAGGCTATGGAGAATACCATTCATTAAGAAAAAGCCCAGATGTATAGGGAGGCCATATAAGGTAACAGTGAGTAGCTGACAGATGAATCATTAAAAGAAACAAACACAAGAGAGAGATGATGGGAAGAATTTACAGAAAGAACAGACTACTTCTTAGAACATTATATTCACAGGTGGACAGAGGATTTATTTTTTAATTATCAGAAATGTAAGGGGAAATTTTATTTTTTTAAGAGAACAGATGGTTTGTATGTTTGATACTGATAGCAAAACATTTTTCTGCACTGTACAAATGTTTTAACCATTCTGGAGGCCCAGTGTCTCAATCAGCAATACTAGAGGCTTATATATCAGATAATAAATAGTCTCTTCTCTCCCAATATTAAGCTTTTGGATGCTTTGCAGGTATAAAAATACATGGTACAGGCAACAGAAGCTACACCACAATGGGGCAATTTGGGCAAAATTTCCTCAAGGTCTCCACACTCAGCAGGGAAGCTGAGGAGAAGCAGAGGCCCGGGAGACAGAGGGAGGAAAAGTCAGAAACACACTGTAGAGAGCGAGCAGAACAAGTCACAGAAAGCCAGGGCTGATGTGCACTGGCAGAGCCTCTTGACTGCGACAGGAGCCGCGGGAGAAAGCCGCAAGCCTGCACTGTGCTTTATGAAACATGCAAATGACAAAATCTCTGTTCCAAAAAGGGCTCGATCTCCGTATTTCCACTGAGACAGCCAACCCCACCTCCTGGAGCCAGATCAGACACCACCCCTCATCTCATTGCACCACCTTGGTGTGCCGCTTTCCAAGAGGTAATCTATTTGCCAACTTCTATTTTTGTCAGATCAACCTGTTCCCTGAAGCATAATGAAAACTCCTTGCCAGATCAATTTGTTTCTGAAGTTTTCTGGTTGCCAGCTCCACTCTGAGTTATTTCATTTAGTCTGCATGTCAGAACCATTAGGCTGGCTACTGCTTAAATCTTTTGTTATTGTCACAGGTTGCTGGATAATCACAAAGTGAAGCAAAATGTCTGCCCTGCAGAGATGGCACTCCACGTGATGTGGAAGGAAAAGAAAGTACTATCAGTGGGTGCCGCCACCGCATAGTGGGAGCAGAGAAGGGGTTTGGGGCTTTAATGTCCAGCTGTTCAGGAGGCACAATGCTGCAGGAAGCAGAACTGAGCTTTTAGCACTGTTCAGCAAGCAGCCCTCTTGCAGGGCCCTGGGAGACACAGACAGGAGGTACCAGCTCCTGGTGTGGCTGAAACCTGCCTCTCGGCTGGCACTGCAATTAGCTCAGCAGTCCTACAACACCACTGTGCTTGAGTGGAAAATACTATTATTCTTTTTTGGACCCCGTGTAATATTTTTTACTGTCAGGAAGTGAGTAGCAAAGGCCAGTGTCCAAGAAGAGATGAGTCAGGTTACGTGGGCAGACAAAGGAAGCGGATCTGCAGTCCTGCAAGAGGAGTGCAAGGCTGTCAGCACGTCAGAGAGACACGGATTTTCTGAAAGGCGGCGCTGAGTCATGAATGACAGCAAGGAGACAAAGGGAGATTGAAGGTGAAACAGAGTATACACAGAGAGGATTACCAGGAAAAAGCCTGCGTTTTATACTATCCCTTCCAGTCTTTAGGGCTTCACAGGAAATTATGTGCCTTGGTTTTTGAAAACGGCGTGTTGCAGAAGCTCTGTGTGCTCTGCTCTTGGTTCATTCTCCATTCTTTGCTGTGAACTAGGACAGTGCTGATTAGAGATAGACAGCTCATAAACCTATTCAGGATTTTTCCCTTTAGGAGAAAAAAAGAAAGAAAGAAAAAAAAAAAAAGCTGATGTAATTCCCCAGGGCTCCTTCTTTGGCTTTGCTATTGCATAGCTACACAGTCTCCCAGAGTAATTGTCTTGAACAACATCCCAACCCCCCTCTAGACTGAGCGACCTTCTGGCTGCTTTTCCTTGCCTGTGTTTTCTGCTTTATGAAAGGAACAAAATGGAGAGGGTGAAATCAGAAGAATAGAAAAGGTGATGAAATTTTCAGTTCAGACACAGAAGGTACATTCAGTACTGGATGTCAGAGGGAAATCTGAGAAAGTAGCTTTTGCGTTCCAGACTCTGACTTCTCTACTGATGGGGTGAAACTGAAGTGGGAGGCGGCGAATGACAAGCTGCTGATTCTCTGCGGCAGAGACCCTTTCCAAACAGTATCAGCCATGCAGAGACTCCGTTCAGATCCTCTGCCTCCCTTTCCAGCACGCTACGTCGTCATTTAATTGATTCTGAAAACCTGCTTTCTGATCGCACCCGCAGGTCTCATAAATGCACTACGGTTAAATTTGTCTTGGCCTGAAAGCTGAAGAATCCCATGTATATATCTGGCCCTTGTCTGCACCCCCCAAAACACAAGTCCAGAAAAACAACGACAAACCTGCTTTCAAACAAGCAGGAAAAAGGCATGTTAAAGATTCATTTTAAAGCAGCACATGCAGCATTTCTCTAAATCTGTGACGACTCGCTTTAAAAAGCAACATCTGAGGAATCAAAGGAAATGCTCAGATTTGGAAGGCTGGTTAGATTTGAATGTAAATAACCGTTTATGTACTTGTGGAGGGAAATCATTTTACAGCATATTACAAAACAGCTTGCTGCCTCCCTGTCTCTTTTTTCCACCTGAAAAGTAGGTCAACAGTCCTTATGGCCTTGAAAAGAAGAAATGAGGAATGCTTGTTGAAAAGAAGCAGGGTTTAATTTCAGTCGCAAACAGAAAGAAATATCAGCTCTACCTTTTGTATGTGAGATTTCCCTATATAGTTCAAAGTTAGGCACCACTGCATGTTGTGTAGTGTTCGCACCAAGAGCCAGCTGCACCACAGCTTTTCTGTACTCTGCTTCAGTGTCAATGCAAGTGGATGAGTTGCTCTATACAGCCTGTGGTGAAATAAAAACCAAAACCCCTCTCACATGGAGTAAAGGGGAAAAGGAGGAGATGGGCTAGGGCAGCCTGAAAAACAAGGAGGTGTTTGCAAAAGGAAGGCAGCGAGGTGATCTTGCTGGCAGCAAGGATCTGGTGATTCAGCATATCCCACTGTAACTACCCAGAATATTCCAGGATAAATGGGATCTGAAACTATTTATGGATGCTCATATAAACACAACCAAACCCAAGTGGAAAACACTTGATTACATTTCTTACCTTCCCTTTGAATAAATATCCACCAAGGTCACTATGATCTTCATGCGCCCAACAACAGCAGATCCAAGAGAATCTGTATTTCCCATGTGATAAAATACCACACCTTATTTAAAAGGAACAGTGATTGGTATATTTTTAAATGTAGTGATCAACTACTGGGAAAGCTTCTGTTTTGTGCTGTTAGGCAACTTCCAGTACCAAATGTGAAGCTCTCGCCTGTTACAGTATAGCAGGAGAGTTCTTTACTGAACATGTCAATGTTCATACCAGCGCACGCTGACACACACGCATGCAAACACCACTTGAGCTATGACCATGACTGATGCAGTTTCATATTTTTAGTTTTTCTGATAGACTACTGAGAATCCTTTATTCTACCTAAGTGTGGAAAGAACACCTAGGACACTGTGGTTCCGGCCTCTCCATTTCATTCTATTACATGGTAACAGCTCAGAAAAAAATCCTGGGGGAAAAAATTAAGCTTCCTGATATTCTAGTTTAGATAAACATGACTGCATATGCATTAGTGAGGCGAACTGAATAATAAAATCCCAAACAATGAAGGATAGAATAATTGTATTTTGTTTAGTTATAGAATGAATTTTCAATAAATCTTTACAAGAAAAAAATTTTTAAAATAAAATAATAATTTACAAAGGCCTTTTATGCCTTGGGTTGAGATTGTATTAGTGCTGTTTGTCATGCGTACAGTGATTCTGGTGGATCATTGTCAAATTGCAGCAGGCTTTCCATTTGGATTTTCTCCACCATTAGGTCTTATTTTCCTGTCAGTTTGCCCATTTTGTCATGAGTTTCTTTCAGACAACAGACTGGGCCATGTACCTCCAGCAGCAAAAGAAACCAAACAGTCTATAAAAATACAAGTATGTTCTAATAATTATTTCCACAAAAGATGGTTTATCAGAATGTATAATATGAACATTAGACTCACGATAGCCATTTCCGTTTTCTCAAGCACAGAAAAAAAACTTTGCTTTTCCTTATTTTCTTCTTTAAAGAGTCTATACACTATAATTATATTTAGAACTCTTGAAATGTGTTAAAACAGCCCAACAAAAGCTTACTTGCCAAATTCAGCTGTGATGCAAGTTGGGGTTTAAGCTGCAAAGCAAGTTTAAATTAGCACCAAAAAAAAAAAGGTAGATGTTACCATTTTTCCACCAAAGCCTCTCTAACAGCCAATACTGATTCCAAAAGCTTTTAAATCACACTGAAAACTTCTCATGGGCTGAATTGATCCTTTGTTAATTAAGTACATGATTACTGTTTTAAGTAAACATGAGTTTACACCAGTCCTGAACTTTACAGTCCCCTTTACTCGCTTTTGCTGAGATGCTGCTCTCAGTGTTCCAGGATCAGAGTCATTTCTTGTATTAATCTGTGCAATTTTCTGAGATTACCAGAATGGCATTAGATTAGGTCAGCAGATAAATTGGCCCTCTGCATGTATCCTAATTTTACATCGCCATGAAATACCACATCACTCACATCAGTCTGACTTTTACTCGTGGAACAAGTTTCACAGCGTACTTTTGCAGCTCAGATTCATACTGTTATTGACTCTGCTGCATAATCTGCCACGGGGTCTCCAGAGAAATCTCCTTGAATTTGATCACACCAGGCAGCACTTGACAGACTTTGGCTTTTTTTCTTTCTTTCTGTTTTTTATTTGTTTGTTCGTTGGTTGGTTGGTTACTTTGATGTTGGTTTGGTTTGTTTGTTTATTTGCAGGTTTGTTTGGGTTTTTTTTCTAGGTGTTGGGTTTTTTTGGTTGGTTTTGTTTGGTTGGTTTCGTTTGGTTGGTTTCTGTTTTCGTTTAGTGAATATTTAGGCAAAATGTCAGGAGAGCCAAGAGGTGATGCACTGATATCACAAAGAAATGATAACTCTTTTTCCATTGGCTTGACTGAGGTTGCAGAGGGCACTGCAGCTGTATCACTCACAGGAGGTCCCATGACAGGCAGCTCAGCGCACTGGTTCTTCATCTGGCTCTTACTGGGCTGACATGGAAGATTATGGTGCAGAGAAGCTGGAGTAGAGTTCACAAATGTTGGTACTGCACAGGGCAGTAGGCATAAGGAGAGTGAGATTGTTGTTTCTCAGCTGTTTGCCAGAGGAGTCACCTTAAAGGACGACAGACTACAGTCCTTGACATGATCTGATGAGGGAAGGACAGTATCTCATCTGGTCCAAACCACTTTAAGATCCTAGAATTCCCTGATAATCAGGTGAAGATGTCCCATGAAAGATTTTTCACTGTTCTCAGCATAGAAATCTGCGTAGTACCAGTATGCACCATTGCAGCTCAAGACTGGAGGGGTGTTCATGGGCTGCTTCCCACACCTTAGGTCAAGGTTTCTATAGAGACCTTCCCTTTTCCCTACTTCCTTTTTCTGCTCAGAAATTTAGAAGGAAATACTGCAACATATACAAAGAGCATTTTCTGAATGTAAATGTAACCTATTGAAGGTACAGGTTCCTTGGCTTCAACACACAGGCCTCGGGCCACGTTTGCAGAACCCACAGCAATAGGTGGTTACTGGGACACAAAACGACGCGCTGGTTACAGGAACAACACCCTTTCTTTTGCTTTGGTCTGGTTCTGAACCAAAGCAAGGAGATTGACAGTGCCACCCCGGCACGCTAAACACCCCTCCGCTCAAACTGCCTGAACATTTAACAGCAGAACCTAAACACAGGCTCGCCCTGAGACATGCTGGCCCACGCCACAGCAGGAGCAGCTCAGGCCGTGAGGGAGCGGCGCCCGCTAAACCCGGCCGCAGAGCAGCGGCGGGGGCCGCAGAGCCTCCCCTGCCTCCTTTAT
>JANHFX010011289.1:0-30719 GCA_027560015.1 Chloroceryle amazona | reverse complement strand
ACAGAGCTGTTCCTTGGGAGAGCCTGAGCTGGAGAGTAAAACCCCTGAGCAGAAGGAGTTCTGTTCCAGCTCAGACCCACAAACCCAGATAAATCCTGCCTCGCTGGGCTGAAGACTCCCAGACCTGGCTGCAAGGACACAGTATGGCCTCAAACAGGAGAGGAACTGCGCTGGGTTCTGCCCAGAACTCCAAGCGGGTTGATCTCAGCCATGCTGTCAGGATGACACCATCCCCTGGTGCATTTTCAGCACGCTAATACAAAGTGTATTTAAAAGAAATGACAACGTGTAAACTCCTAAAGACAGGCACTCACCGTCTGCATAAACTCGCTGTAAAAGCAGGGAGAGTCTGTGAAACTATGAAGAAAGAAACTCACAGGAGCATTCTGTCACAACTGAGACTGAGTACACAGTATGTGTGTGTTCCCCCCCCTTTTGGCTCCATCGCCGTGGCGCTTTCCTTATATAACTGTTCTAGTTAAAAGAACACTCCTGACCTAAGAAAACCTACATCAACCTTATAATTTTTTGTTAAATACACGGTGGTCATCCACAGGTTTAAAAGTAGTAAAGAGTGGGCATTCCATATTTAACTCTGAGTCACTCCATTGTATGTCACGTAGAGACAACTGCTGGCAGGCTTTGGGAAGACTTTTTCTGGATGAAGCACTTACTGAGAGCCCGCCCAGCTCCAGCGTGTCCTCGGGCACATGCCCACTCCCTACGATCAGCTCGTCGAGTGTATGAACCTGTTCTGTTCTGTGAAGTTTATGTCTGTGGGACAGTGTCCCCAGAGAACGTCCCTCTCGTGGGAGAGAGCTTTACTGAGACTGGGGCTGAGAAGCTCTGCTCCAGGGCTCTTTACGAACAACCCGGATATCCTCTCCAGAAAGGCAGTGCAGACTGTCTACCGAACATCTCCTGCTCCCTTCACGCCAGCAATCTGCTTCAGGCAGGCAGTGGTGTTACTTGTAATTCAAGATAATTCTTACTTTTGTGTTAAACAGCCCAAATTATTTAAACGGCTTCTAATGAAGCGCTTGATACTATGAACAATGAAACCAGATGCTTATTTCTTTTCCCCTAAATACTAGTTTACTTTGAGAGCCAATTTGATACGTAGGGATTTCCTGGCTCGGATGGGACCTGGCTCCCTCTCCCTCAGCCTGCTCCACAGCCCAGAGGTGCTGGCTCCATGGGTGTCCGTTCATCAGCTTAGAAAATATTTTAGGTTGCCTCTACATCCCATTAGGTTGGAGCCCTGGTTTGTGAGCACTGGTATATATTGATTCCGGGGAAACTCTTGAGTTACATCAGCTGAAAATCTAACCCTGGGCGAGGGTCGCTCGCATATCTTATTTTACAGTCAGGGTGCAGGTCAAGGAACAGGATTTGATTTATAGCTGCTTATCTTCAAAATAGCTGCACAATATGAATATTTGAGTTTGTCACTCCCAACCCCAATCCCTTCCTAGAGGATGCATTTTACTTTTCAAACAGTGATGGCTTCTTCTCTCTTACACCAGCTGCAAGTCTGACAGCACATCACAAGTGGTGTCCCTGTCAGGAGGGGTGGCCTGAAGCACAAACAGGGTGAAAGCAGCATCTTCTGGTTCTCCCGTTCCCTGGCACCTGCCCAATGAAAAGCGTCTGGATTGCCATTTTAGAAGCTCCAACGATACATGCTTTCCTACTGGGAGCACCAAATGCATTTCCAGAAATTGGAAACTAGTGACACAAACCCACCAGCTACTCAGAGCCACGGCGGTGCAAGGTCTACGCAAACCGGTGAAGAGGTTTGATGGACTTCAACCTTAGCAGCTTGTGAATTAGGGAAGGTAAGGCCATTTCCGAGGGCAAGGGCCTGTGTTTCTGCAAAAGCCTTCTAAGAATCTTTGAATTCCATGTAAATACTCCTATAAAATGGTAACATATCCATCCATGACCGCAGTTTCAAGTTCACTGTGTGGACTTGAGTATGTGCATGCATATATACAGATGACTTCTCGCTATACATGTATAAAATGGCGACAGAAATGTCCCATCTTTCGGAACAGGAATATCCAAATTACTGCTCAACTGTCCCACAGGCTGTCAGAGATTGCAGCACGGTGACAGATTTGAATTTCCTGGCTTGTGCTTGACTTACTACAGAATTTTCCATGAATGTGCAGCTCCACGTGCTGCTAGAATTTCTCTTATCACAAAATCGTCTCCAGTACAAGCGAAATCTTAGCTTACAACACCTCCAGTACATAAAGAGTAAACCCATACTACTTTCCCTTCTACTCTTTCACTACAGATGCATTCAAAACGTTTCAATTAAGCATTCAATCTGACGCTATCCTTTGCAAATCTGCCTTGTAACTAAAACGATACCGTCTCTTTCTGTTGCCGAATTTCCTGTTTCTATACCCTGGAGGCAGCTGTGGGCCCTGCAATATTTGGTCAGAAGCATAAAAACTTGTTTTCTGCAAGCTTTATTAATTTTCAAGCCATTTCCTGTTTTCCCTTTGCAGCCAAACCCACCCCCCATTTGGCAGGTACTGAAAGACAAAAACACCCAGTTCGGTCTGAGGAAATGTTGTCACTTGAAAGAGGAGGGGACTCAGAGTGAGAGTTACCATTTCTCCTTACCCGCTGTCAACAAGGCAACTCTGCTTTACTGGGAGGTGATCTTTCAGCAAATGGTACAGAATTTCTGTACAGAATTGCCCAGCCCAATTTTGGAATTCTTTACATATGAGATTTAGATTTAGAAAGTAAATTATGTAAATTATGAGCAGAGAGTGTCCACACACATTCTTCTGAAGGTGGAAACAGAAAGCAAATTTTATTCATAGGATGCATTTTTCATTCCTGATACGTAGGCAGCTTCTTTTGATATGTAACTCAAAGCTGTAGGAACTCTGGTTTGAAACGCTAGAGCCTCAGCTTGCAGAAGGGACAAGCAGGTACAGGCTCAGGCAATTCAGAGGAGCTCTGCATGCTTGGCACTCCTGAACACCACTCCTAGAAGGCACAGGCGCCCTCAAAGGGTTTCTAAAAAATAAACAAGAAAAAAATCAAATATAAATTCTGATAATATGGCCCTACAAAGTTTAGGCTTTGATATACATAATTCCTTGTGTTTTGAGAAAACTGTAGTGAAAAGGGGAATCATTCCTGAGATAACTTGGGGAAACAGTAATAGTTTTGTCGTCATCTGAGATTAAGCACAAGTAACAGATTCATGCTACACCTGGAGCTCTGTAACAACAGCCCCCACTTCTCTCCAGCCCATTTACCCCAGCACCTGAATCAGCACTGTCCCCAGAGTTCAACAACCCACTTTGTCCTCCTGCTGTTCCTTGCTTTCTGAACCATAGCCATGTTCACTTGCAGGGAAAGGAAATCTGGAACTAGTTTTAAATGTACAACACATACAGGTTGTTTCATTCAGCAGAGGAACACGACCAATGCAGGACAAAGTGCCGAACAAATGGCCAGCGAAACCACCAGCAGAGATCACCAGAAAGCACGATGCTTTCAGCAGTGTACCTGTGCAGACTGACCAGCCCAATACCGCAGGCACCCGGAGACAGGCACAGCCACAGAAACCCAGCTGCCTGTGTTCACCCCCCGTGTGCCATCCGCCTCACCAGAGTTACACAGCCTCGGCCCAAAGCTGCCCTTGCTGAGGCTGGGGCTGCTCTTCAAGGCCCTGGTTCAAAGGCCATTTACAACAACGGGGAGATTTCCCTTGGCTTGGGTACTCCTGGGTTCATATTGCAACACTGACTGATGGAGGGGAAAACATCTCCTCATCCCACACAGCTCCTGCCACTGAGGCGTAACACTTGGCAGGATATGGTCACTATTTTTCTACTCCCCCAGCTCCGTTTCATTCTTTGCTTTTACTGAACTGGAAACAGCCTAAGCCTCTCAAGGCTTTGCAAACGCCTGACACGGTCAGACGGAAAGAACAGCTTATGAAATGAAAACACAGGGACTGCTGGTACGCTAGACCCTCTCCACCTCCTCCCTTAAACCATCGTGATTAAAAACACCGACATGTTTGGAGAAAAAAAAAAGAAAGAAAAAAAGAGGGTGACCCATGCACTCATATCCTGGCACCTTGTGGGAACTGTCATCCAATGCCCAGAAGAACAAAGACCAAATTACAACATCTCTGCATAGACCAAAACCTCATTTCATTTCAGCATCCGAGCAGATGCGCAAGCGCCCTGCCCATCAGCAGGGATACGCGCTTGCCACAGGCGTGCGCTTCCACGCAGGCATCGGCTTCCCTTCTAGTTTGTAATGAACACGCCACATAATGAAGTGCTGCTTTAAATGCAGATGGATTGTTCAGTCAGGACCTTCAAATATCTCCTTTATTTCCACAAAATCTATTGGCGTAACGGAATGATAATACAGTCAGCTATGGTTCCATTCAAACCTCCTTAATGCGGTGGAGTTCAGAGGAGAAGGGGACTCTCACCTCTCTTTGGCTCCATACCCTCTGCCAAGGGTATAGTGGCTCTTCCGAAGGGATTTTGTTGATGTTTTAAAACAGAGGGCTCAGCAATGGCTCCCAGCATTCGCCTCCTTACTCAGCAGCACGCTGTCTTCACTAGAAGGCAAGTTCCTGTCATGGTTGTCACAGAACCATAGAATTGTTTTGGTCAGAGGAACAATTTCATCCCCAGATGACAATCAGTAAGACGTCCCTAGCTTCTTCACTGACTTGTTCTGCATCTCTAGGCAAATGTATTTCTCTTTGTTGCAGATTGATAGTATGATAAAAGCTGATTTTATTAAGTTCTTCACGGTTTGATAAATTTATCTGAAGAGTTTTTCTCTGAGCAACCAGCCGGAGCAGGAGAAAGGGGCTGGTGTATAACTATTCCTTATTGGTAAGGACAATAAAAACATTAAAAAGTGTTGAAGTAGCCACCAGAAGAGGAATATCTCTGATTCCTGAACGCTCAAGAGCTCCGAGTTCTACACCTGGGACACAGTACAGTTGAAAGTAAGAAATGATACAATTCAGCAAATAGCTTATCCTTCTTTATTCAGGCTTATTCCTGAACCTGAGACAGATTTGTTCATATGAATAATCATAAAAATGAAAGTACCTTTGAAGAAAATTCAATGAAATCCTAAAAATACCTTCTTTTAGTTCCTGATGAGACTTTGTTAACATTAAACAGTCACTGTTTGTTCCAGTTTATCTTTCATGGTGTCCTACATTCATTTTTTGTTCTGAAAATACATACAGGGTTCCAACTGTTCCATTCTGATAAGGTAAATAATTGTTTGGTTTGATTTTTCAAAATAAGTTTCCCTCAAACTGACATACTCCCCTAGCAACCGTTTCACAGGAGTGGCATTGCCCCAGAAAGCAAACATTCTTTTAAATAAATTCACACACAGAACCACAGAATGTCTTTGGTTGGAAGAAACCTGCAAGGTCATCTGGGCCAACCTTCGACCCCTGACTGCAAGCCCCCCACTGACCCGTGTCCCCAAGCCCCAGGTCCACTCGCCATGAAACGTCTCCAGGGATGGGGACTCCCCCACCGCCCTGGGCAGCCTCCAGTGGCTGAGAACCCTGTCCCTGGGGAAAAGTTTCCTCCTGTCCAGCCTGAGCCTCCCCTGGGGCAGCCTGCAGCCATCCTTCTGCTGCTGTCAGGTCACCAGGGAGCAGAGGCTGCCCCCTCCTCGCTCCCACCTCCTGTCAGGGAGCTGGCAGAGCCAGAAGCTCTCCCCTCAGCCTCCTCTTCTCCAGATGGAACAGCCCCAGGGCCCTCAGCCGCTCCTGCCAGGGCTGGTGCTCCAGGCCCCTCAGCAGCCTCTCTGCCCTTTTCTGGACACGCTCCAGCACTTCTGTGTCCTTCTCACGGCGAGGGGCCCAGAACTGAGCGCGGTATTGAAAGTGTGGCCTCCCCAGTGCCGAGTCCAGGGGACGATCACCTCCTGTTCCTGTGGCCACAGTGTTCCTAACACAAGCCAGGATGCCACCGGTCTTCCTGGCCACCTGCATGTGCTGCTGGCTCCTATTTAGTTGACTATCGATCAACACCCCTAGGTCCTTTTCCAGCTTGCAGCTTTCCAACCACACATCCCCAGGTCTGTAGCTTGCCATGGGGTTGTTATGACCCAAGTGCAGGACCCAGCGCTTGGCCTTGTTGAGCCCCATGCAGTTAACCTTGGCCCACTGATCCAACCTGTCCAGGTCCTGCTGTAGAGCTTCCCTCCCCTCCAGCAGATCGACACACCCACCCAGCTTGGTGTCATCTGCACATTTACTGAGGGTACACTCAGCCCCCTCATCCAGATCATTAATAAAGACATTAAAGAGAACAGGCCCCAGCAGTGACCCCCGGGGAACGTCACTCGTGACCGGGCACCAGCCAGATTTAGCTCTGTTCACTGCCACTCTCTCAGCCCGGCCATCCAGCCAGTTTTTCATCCAGTGCAGAGTGCATTTATCCAAGCCTTGCACCGTTAGCTTCTGGAGGAGAAGGCTGTGGGAGACAGCATTGGAAGCAGCATTATCAAAGAATATTTAAACCCAGATTTTATGATTCAGGACATGCTGAAAGCTAGTATATGGGCTGATTTTACTGTTTATCCTAAAGACAATAAGCCAATATTGCCTGTTGTTTCTCTGCATTATCACTGGCTGTTTTCATCCTACTCTGCTACTGATCTTCAATGCAAGGAGCACAGTTACAGCACCATCACTTCTATCTACAGCTGACAAGTCCCTTTGGCACCCATGGCTTCCAAAAGCAAAGGGAAGCCCTGTGAAAGGTGTTGCATTTCCCACCTGCAACCCTCTTCACATCCCTGCTTACATTTAGACTTGCTTTGTTCTCTTACAGCACAAAAAGTGATGGGGTCTTGGTGTCAGCTCTGCTTCACTTTCACCAAGCAAAATAACTTAGCCCTGTTCTGGTGGGTGGGGTTTTTTTGGTTGGTTGGTTTGGTGGTTTTTTTTTTTGGTTTTATTTTGTTAAATAACAAAAGATAAAACCTCTGCCTCAGTCTTCTATGGAGGTTACCTCCTTCACCAGTGCCAGCAGAAAGGAAACAAACCTATGCTCTGCTGCTGTGCTGCAGCCTGATGTGCTTGCTCTGCAGGGCTTCGAGGTGCGGACGCCGAGGGAGAAGGTCACACACGCCCTCCGTGCAGCTCCGTGGCACACTGGGATGTGCCGGTTCACCTGGGAGCGCTCACGAAAACTCACATTCCTGAAGAGATGTAAATCAGTAGATGAGTGCTTGCCCGAGACAAGGGAAGATTCAGAAAAGGATTAATATGAACCACTGCTCGGCCAGTCCTGCTTCAGCCCCAGCCCTTGTCTAACAACTGTTACTTGTGAGAAGAAGTATCTGTTGCAGATGTTGGCAGAGCCTTTGGCCCGTCCCGCACACTGGCCACGCTGATGCGCAGACGTACGTACAAGAAAAGGAACTGGTGTTGGACAGACGGTCGTACAGCTGCGCTGCTGCTGTTTACAGATGAAAAGGAAAAATCCTCCGTCTCCGCAGGGTGACGTTAGCACGCTGAGGCCAGCAAGCCTGCGGGCAGAGATAAACGCTACAGCAGAGCTAGGATGCCACTTGAGGACACAAGCTGGGAGAGACAGGCACACAGAAAAATTCAGACAGTATTTATTGCTCAATTAAATAACCTGTCCTAAAACTGGTATCCCGAAATGCACATTTATTACCACGCTTGCTCATATAAACATGAGGGCTTGTGTTGAAATGAAAAAAACCACCAGTTTACTGCTGGAAATAACAGGGAAAAATGTCATGAGGGTTGTTCCTTAAATATTTTGTAAGAATAGTTTACATAAGGGAGAGAACTCCCCGAACACACCTCTGCCTAAACACCCTTTCCCCCTTTGCTACATAAAACTCCAAAAGCCACACCAGCTCCTGTAACTTTAAACCTGGGCTGAGATCATAACTTTAGTCCTGACCAAACAGAGTGCAGAGGGCGGGCCTGGCTCTTCTTTGAGGACCACCTTAGGCAGGCTCCCACCCCTTGGCTAAAGAAAATAATGCCGACGCCACTCAGTTTTCTTTAGTTGTATAGTTATCATCTGGGAAAAGCTTCCCCCTTCAGACTACGGCAGATAAAGGAATATTTGGAATACCAAAATATTTTTTGCAGTGATTTCTTCGTGATCTCACTTCTCATCTGCCTCTAAAACGAACTGAGGCTGAATTTGAATCCATCTGGTCTCAGGATTGGAAAGCCATTCTCCAAGCAGATCAAAGATGTTTATTAAAGTTCCATTCTTCATCTTCGTCCTAGGGAGCGTGCCTTTCGTAGCACTTGCTGAAGAAGGTAAGAAGAAACTTTGGTTACAATTATTTCCAGTCACGTCCTGTGAGTTAACAGTTTGTGTGCTTACAACAGGCAACGGACGTGCTCTGTCCTCTTTATGAAACTGTCTTTCAAATTCTTAGGCTGCTACTGCGCACCCACTATGGCTGTAATCAGGAAGGACAGACAGCAAAAGGTTTCAGATAGGCTGAGTTCTGCTCCGTTAGAAAAGAATGCTGCGTGCGTGCGTGCGTGCGTGCGGGAAGCAGGCAGAGAAGGCTCTGCATCGCCAGCCCTCGCAAACGCCTCAGCCTCGCTGCGATACGCGCAAAGCAGACTGCAAGCCACAGCTTCGTGCTAGCCCACATCAGATGGTAAAACTCGCTGGAGAGTAACTTCTAAATCATTCCACTCAAGAGCTTAGCTGCTGGCATTACAAGAGCTTAGAGTGTGAGCCCTACGCACGGCTTTGCTAACGCTAACTTAGCTAAAAGCGATGTGCACAAGTGAGGGAAACTAAACCGGGGAGAATTATTACCTCTAACAGACTCAAAAAGTGTTACTACTCAGGAAAAAGTTTATTTGGTAACTATATTTTTGGAAAAATACAATACATGCTTTTAGGTAAGAGAGATGTTTAAGTGTTTTTATTGCTAGAGGAGAAGAATCTGATTTATTAATGGTAAATCACAATGACCCTGAGCAGTACCCGATTCCAGGAACGTCACTTTCACGTCTTTCTGTGTGGCATTTGAGTCACGAGGAATGAACTGGGCATCAGGCAGCGTGCCTGATGTCTGTGCAAACAGAAAGTATCCGTAGTGGTGAAATACTGCTACTGGGGCTGTGGATCACACGTTCCAGGTACCACTGCTTGAAAACAATAACCTGAAGCTCAACCCAGTGGTCCTCCAAAGCATAAATTGTTTGCCTGGCTTGGCTTTGGGGACCCTAACTGAAAGACAGGACCTGAGTCTGACCTGGTGACCGTCAGGATCACTCTGCTGGAAATCAGGGAGCTGTATCAATGGGCACTATGTGTTGATGGTTCCTTGAACCTTCTAATGGGAATTCTGGTGTCCTGTATGTCACAGTGAGGCTGAAAGTTGGGAGTTATGCTTCAAAATTTCAAAGAAAATCTCAAATCAACAGGTCTTAGTCAAGCCAAGTACTGCTTTCTAGGCTCACCCAGATAGCTTATCCTTAAAAAGCACCAATATCAGATAAACCAAAGTTTAAAGCCCTTAGAAATGAGGCAAACCCACTGCTATCTTATAAAAGTTTAATTACAGGGAGAAAAAGGTCTTTTTTGAGGAATATTTAAGCCTATTTGCTCTCAATTCAGAGAGAACTAGTCCAGCTAACATCAGGTTGAAACCCTACTAGCCAGAAAAATGTTGAAACATTTCCTGCTTCCAAGAGTCTACCTCTGTTTTATTGCCAGTATAGTTTGATAGGTGGACCTAGAACATAATTTACAATATTTAAGGCTTTCCCGTTCAGATTTTATGACTTTTTCATCACGTGGAGCCAGTCGTTTAGGATAACTTCCAACGGACACGCCAGGAAAATACACTCCAGATATAAAATAAGCAAGTCTCCAATATTTAGTGTATGTATCACTGCTGTTTACTGATAACTATCAGGAATTACAAGTTAGAAGAGATTTCAAGTGACAGTTGCTTGTGGCAATCTGGGCCTGCACTGGCAGTGGAGATGGGAATGTTTTAGGCTTGCACTGTTCCGGGTGGAGGGGATATAGTCAGATACCTGAACCTCTGGGGTGGACAATTTGTCCTGAGGGTTGGGGAGGGGGTCTACTTACCAGATTCTGACCTTGATCAGGCCATAAATGACTCTGCTGCTACCCTTTTGTTATATTTGGCACTCCATTTTTTGGATTGATACTGAGTCAAGAAAAGAATGGGGGTTTTTAATCAGGAAGCTTATTTCCTAAAGGATTATTGGTTCCAAATTCCTCCTTGAACTGCCAAATAAACTGAATTCAGTTGTTGATCCTAGTATAAGTATAGCAGAAGGTTCCACAATTTGATCAGTTAAATTTGCATCTGCTGTCTTCGACTTGCTGCAACTTTATGAGATGGCCAGAGGCGTAGAATCCATTTCAAGACAACTGTGAACCAGCAGCATGACTGAAACCCAGCCGTTACCACTGACCCGGGACTGCCAGCCGACCTACGCACAACACTGCAGTGAAAACCTATCAATCTTAAGGGATGAGTTAGAAATGCTTTACCATTTTTTTGCTCATAGAGAACATGCAATTTACATCTAACTTCACGAAGTTAAAAATGAACAAAGATTTCTGTTAAAGTTTCCTGGGTTTGTGCTGCTCTTAACAGAAATATTTGGTCCCAAAGTCAGCAGTGTGGTTTCCAAAAGAAAGGATAAAGGCTCCTTGTATTGGGTGACATGAAGCAAGACAGAACAAAGCTGTAAAAGCAAAAAATACTATACTGATGTGGAGGAAGAGAAGAGAATTAACTTAGCAATTCACTTCACTTTTCATACGTGAGCTTCCACATAAAATTAATCGCAGGAATTAGCAGAAGTACAGAAAGAAAACCTGATAAAAATTCTTACATCACCATCTCCTTAAAACGTACTCACATGTGCTCTGTGTCTGTCACCCATTCATAGTTTAAATCCTGACTGCAATAGCCAAGCATTCTCTCTTTCTTACAACCAAGGACAGCCCTGAGCGCTCTGGCCAAGCTCATGAATTTTCAGACTAAAGCATTTCTGACTGAATGATCAGCAGATACATTTTTGTCCTTCTGTGATCCTGTTCAGCATATAAAACTCAGGCAAAGCTTCACACAGAGGATCAGTTGAAATGGAAGGTGGCCTGTGTTTCCTATGTTGTTTTTTTTCTGGACACACCATTAATCAAAGAATTCAAAGCACAGCATTCAAATGAACGCTTTATAGAGGCAACACACATCCTAAATCGGAGCCTTCCTCATGGTGCCAGTATCACTGCAGAGGAGATGACTCTATTGGCTGTCACATAACATGAACAAAAATTAACGTGATTGTTTGACAAGCTGCCACGTGTCACTTGAGCTCTGTCGACTGTCCACATGCCTGAGCTTACCTGGAGGCAGATGCTAGATTATACCTCCTTATGCAAGTCTCAGATTAAGCGGGTTTATAACAGGTCATGTTACTTTACATTTGTTTCGGTCTCCAAGTAAGCTCGTGGACGGAACAATTCAGATGAAAAGTGTTTATGTGGTAAGAAAGGAAAGTGAAGTTTATTGTCAACCATGAAGGACTAAAAAGTTTTTTGTATTTTTCAAAATCACTTAAAACAGAATTGACAAAAATCACAAGAAAGGATTTGTTTCAAAAGTATCTTTATTTACCCAAACTCTGTTGCCAGTTTAGTAGCAGAAGTAAACAATAAAGTCAGGCAACTCTAAACTCTTCTGACAATGGAATTCTCTTAACTTCTGGTAGTAAATAAATTGACCAACCAAAGCGAAGAGTCACACATGACTCAAAAGGGAGCCAGATCCCTACTAAATAAGCATGACCAAACCTTCCACCCTGTGTCCGGTGCGTGCTAGCACACGTGTCCCCATATGTGCCTCTTGCAAACTACATTGGCATGATGTCAGCCTAGCTGTACACGTCCAATACCCAAAACTTAATGAACACAAAAAGGTGAAGAACATCTCAGTGAATCTCAGTTAGTGGGTCTGCAAATTAATGAGCCTGTACTTTGCAGTGCCTTGGTAAAAGACCAGGAAAGAACAGATAAAATTTGTGTTGTCTTCCTTACTGGGAGCAGAGAGGCTTGCCCAGCTGTATCTCAGAAGTTGGTTTTTGAATCTGTGTAACTTGACAGGCAAAGGAAGGAGTCGTATTTAAAAGCTCACAAGCAGACCTTTCATTAACTCAGGCTGCACCATGAAAACTGGGAACAGAGCGGCCAGATTCTCAGCTCCCGTCATTCCACAGTTGCCACCGAACCCGTGCATTTACCCCAGATCTAGTGCTGGTAAATCATCTGCAAAAAGCAGCAGCAGCAGAGAACTAGAGAGCATTTCAAGAGAGAATAAAAACCCAGCAAAGGAAGGCTAGCCCACAGCACGCAGACTGCCGGGCTCCGACAGAAGCGTGCAGTGTTTCCCCCCGGTGTCATTTGAGGCAAGCCATACATCC
Organism: Chloroceryle amazona; assembly: GCA_027560015.1. Classification (NCBI taxonomy): domain Eukaryota; kingdom Metazoa; phylum Chordata; class Aves; order Coraciiformes; family Cerylidae; genus Chloroceryle; species Chloroceryle amazona. Next base: position 18,199 of record JANHFX010011289.1, on the reverse strand, counting down.
ACACACGCCACAGAGCTGACTACTGTTTGCCCAGCTCTGACATATGGTCTGTCTCAGTTGCACGTTTGTTTTGTTGGTTTGTTTGCTTTTTGTCTGGATGTGGTCAGGGACTACAGGATGGAATCCAAATGTTGCCAGGTCCTGCTACTCGCTGCATCCCAGATCCGTGCTGCAGATCGGCTGCCTCTGCAGGGGCCTCCTCCAATCTCTGTGCACATGCCATGGCGTAGTTTGAAATCTATAATGCTACATAATAATATATTAAAATGCTGTAAGAAAGCTCACAGCTATACAGCACTTTAGAAAAAGATGCAGGATTGGAACCATAGGTATTCTGGGATGTTCTAAATGAGAAAAATAAGAGGACAAACACATACTCTCTTGGGAGGGCTTGAGAGATGCTGCTAGATCTGTAGAAGGGACACAGTGAGTTCCAAATGCATAGTAAAAGAGTTTATGCTTATGAAGCCCATCAAATATTGGCTGGTGTGTCAGTAGTTAGCATGAAAGTCAGACTGAGCATATTCCAATGGATCTTCCTCGCTTGCAATGTAAAGCAGCTAGCCAAAAACCCACGGTGTGAACAAAAATAAAGCCTAACCAGTTTCCAGTGCCAGGGGTTAACGTGCATATTTCAAACAAACGGGTTAGGAAATGATCGCACAAACAGCTCTGCTGGCAGATATCAGGGGTTAGCAACCTTTGGCAAGGCAGCCATGAAGGGGCATGCAGCTACAGCCTCAGAGTTTTGGGGTGGAAGTGATTTAGGGAAAAGATTAGTTTATTACTGAAGTGGAGGTCATTTCTTAATTCCTTTCATCTGCGTTCACATATCCCCATGTCAGCACACAGATCACCTGCTTTCTGCTGCACTCCCCAGAGCTGTTGTGCTTTTCTCCAGCTCTCATTCCTCGCCAGCCACGGAGCGATAAACGCGGTACTCTAATGCTGCAGGTTTAGGTGCCACTTAGAGACTTGATCGTGACTCCAATCTTGTGGCACCAGCCAAACCCTTACTGCTCAGGGAAAACACTGCAATTGCTGGTAGGCCAGCAAAGAGTTGCCCCAGGGCCATGGGACAGCACATATCAATGAGAGAGTGGATTTATCCCATGTTCATTGGGTAGCAACTCTGAGCTCAGTGCACTTACCAGACATGAAATCGGAGTCTGACACAGGAACATGATTAAAACCATAGCCTTAGAAGAGTCACCTCTAGTTCTGGATGTAATATTTTAAAGGACTATCCCATAATGGGGTTAAACAGTCTCTTCCTTCTTAATGCCCACAGCTCTGTGGCTGGTTTTATCACGCATAAGAGAAAGCTTAGCAAGTTACTACCTTTTCCTCTTGTGGCTTTGTTTCATAACTTTGGCTCTGGGTCACGGACAAACAGCAAGCACTCGAAGAGCAGTTATTTTTCTCTATATCTGCCCAGTTAAAAGATACTTCATTTTGCTTTTCTGTGGGTATCCTATATATGGGCAACATAGAATATTCAGAAGACACGTGATTGACTTGTGCAGCAGCCGAGCGGTTCTCTGCCACTTGGCAGGGTGGATTTCAGCTCTGGCTTTGTTCCTTTGGCTAAACCGGCCGCAGCAATAGAAACCAGCTGCAGTGGGGTGTGGTGACCAAAGGAAATGTCTCTGACAATTCAGCAAAACATTGTCATCGTGAGCTACATGGAATACCTGAGCAAAGTCACTCACACGGCCGAGCTAGAATCCTTCCCTCTGTGTCATGACCATTTTTCAGCTGGCAGAGACTTTCCAAAGTTTGTGGTGTTTTCTCATCCAGCTGATTTCATGATACAAAGCAAAGGCATGAGGCTGTGTGTAAGGAAAAGGCAGGAAGCACTTCAGGAGTTAGACAGACAGTACGTACTTTCTCCTGAACAACAAAAAGTCTGAACACTTAGCCTCACGCCAGAGTATTTCTTTATTATGGCATCATCTCCGTTATGGTCAAACACGCCAGCTTCCAGAAAGAATGATCAGAAAATGCCAGTGCCGTGGCCCTGAACAGGCTATGGATATAAAGTTCTCAGGGTACTGCAGATGTCATGGATTGTGGAGGAGCCACAGGTATAAGGAGAATTTCAGTTTTCATTAAAGAAACTTTCTTGCCTTTCTAAAGATTGAAAATTTTAATTGTCCAAAAAAGCGAAACCCAGATTTGACTATATTTCAAAACCTCAGTTTTTCAAAGTCTAAAAAATGTTGTTGCCTGGATTTGGCAGAATTCAACCATTCCCTCCACCACCCCCCCCTCCCCAAAGAAAAAAAAAGAGACACCATATGCTTGTTTTCCTTTTAAATACTTAAAAATGCTTAAGCAATTACGGAAAAATAATGGAAAACTACTTTCAGAGCAAATTAAGCTGATGAGGTAGATTTTGGATCTGCCTGTGGAAAGCGTTTACATTGAGGATGAAGGCAAGTAACAGCAAAACTGCATTTGAAAACTACAGAGCTGAGACATTATGCATTCAAAAGGCAGATACCTTATCAAATCACCCATTTTTGTCAAATTTCCACCACGAATAAAAGTTTCCATTGAACTACAACTGAACTGATTCCAATAGCGAGACACTGACTCTCAGACTCCACTTTGCTCACGGTCAAATTAAGGTCTGTGAGCACAGAATGCTTCCTCAAAGAGAACTCCTGTAGCAGGACAGAAATGCTGAGTAAAGTACGGCCAAAACAGGATGGTTAACACAGATGTACACACACAGTCCTCCAAACAACACCACTTGGTCTGCAGCGGTTGGGGAAGCAGATGCTGAAAAACATCAGTCAGCTCCAGACAGTTAGCTCACTAATATCTCCAACAGAAGAGTCCACCTCCCAAGCGACCTCTCCCACTAAATTCTTCCCTTTGCCTTTCTAGAGAAGCATTCCACAAAGCATCGAACTAGCACAGCTGGATAGGATAACATACGGTATGGAGCCGGAACAGACAGATAAAAATAAACTCGAATTTTAACAGCAAAGCTTTTGTTGCTCAGTTAACCTGTTAGTTTGGTTTTTTTAGCTGTCACAAGTAACTGAAGCCACTATTTTTTAATGGGAGCAGAGGGGCAACGTGCAATAAATATTTCAGCTCTTGCTAGAGGGAATCCTTTAAGGTCAGCCTTTCTTTACCTGCTGGTGTCTTATCGCAGAGATGGAAACTCATTCTATTTTGAGGGCTTCCTATTTCAAGGATTAACCTAAAATACAGGCTTACAACTGCCTTTGCCCACTAGTGCCTGGGTTTATTTAGACTGCTGGGGAAGAAACAAGAGCCTACAACATTTTTCATCTTCAAAAGTATCTTTGTTGGTTTTGGAGATACCTGAAAGTAATGCTAATGAACAACAGTTTTACAATTCATTCTCTTTTCCAACACAACCACCGTGCTTTGAAAGCCACCCTGAGAGGTTTGTCTAGTAAACTGTCACTCCATGCCTAACAATGAGTAGTGAGCTCATCTTCCCCTAAGTGGGTCATGAGATGCTTAGCCGTGGAATGTTTTCAAAGCAATATTAAACTTTTAAAGACATTAAATTTTCTCCTGGCGTGAGGAGTTGCAGCCTGATAGCAGCCAGGGACTTTGAACTGAAACGCACCCAGCTGGATCTTGGCAGAAAGAGATGCAATGATTAATTCACATCTGCAGCAACGTATAGCTGCAAACAGAAGAGGCCACAGTGCTGCTTGGAGACAATCACAGCACTGTGAGGCAATGCTTTTATTTACAGCCTCCTCAAAGATAATATTAAGAACATATGCATGAAGCACTACTTAAGCTTAAGGCTCTTGCTACATTTGGCCCACATCAGATGAAACCAACAAAGGACTAAAGCACACACCCCCTTACACCCCATTTACATCCTCTTTGATGGCAGTGCTCTACATGCCTTGTACCAGGGACAGGGAAAGAATTTCAACTCCAAAAGTTTCTCTCAATTTCATTCTTTTTTTTTTTTCTTTTTACTTTATGACTTTCTCTTATGACCTTCTTTAACTCTATGACAACACCGAGTTGTCCAGGATTGACTCTTCCTTCCTACAAATGCAGTACCCCAATAACAAATTGTGCCTCCCAGTCTCTTTCAGTAATAGCTCAGCGGTGTCTGGTTGCTGACCACCCAGACCACCCCCAGTGTCTGTCCAGAAAACCAACCCTGGAGAGGTAGTCCAGGGGCTATTCCCCAGCAAACCCAGGACCTCAGCTTGAAGACAATATTAGGGCTGGGATGAGACCTACACCGTGATGGAAACTGGTTCTACCCAGGAGCTGTAGGAGGTTAACAGGGGAGCCATGTTATTCTAGCTTCCCTTTCTAGTCAAGGGAAGGCAGCACTACCAAAGATGACCCAAATCTTGGGTGAGCTGAGTTACCTTCTAGAAGTATTTATCTTACCCTACAGACTATAGAAGATGATAAGGGCAAGCAGACACTGTATTTAGGCACCTCTATTAAGAGCCTAAATTTAGGTAAGATTAATCTGGGCCACCTCCTTTTGTCAATCACCGTACACAGAGGGCAAATGCACTGAGAGGGGTTTTGTGTGTGTCAGTCATTGCCAAGAATCTGCAATAACAGCTCTACCACACAAAGAATAATTGTTTCCTGTTTCTTTGTGACATTCACTAAGTCTCGACACCTTTGTTCTGTGACACTGTTTCCTCTCCTGCCTTCCCTGTGGGGTAATTCTCCAGGACTGAAAGCTCCTGCCATGCCAAGAGTATCAGCAGCTTCTCAATAAGCTGCTTGTTGTTAACATACAGAACTTATTTCACTTTCTACTTGGGATTTTTCCTCTGGTAATTGGTTTTCTTCATCTGTGCTTATTTTGCACCTAGTGAATAAAGGATGTTTTTCCAGTTCCAACTGGGATCACAAGGCAAACTGATCTGTGCACAATTCACGTTGTCGAGCTCTTTCGCTGTTTCTTTCTTTACGTTAATGTTTACACAGCACAACCCCAATACTGTACTTTAAAGACATTACTTTAGCAAAGAAAATTATGATAAATAGTGCCATCTCTTAAAATGCTCTGATATTCAGAAGGTGGCTAGATCAACACACCTGAAAGTCCAGCCCCCTTTATGCTATCTCAGCAGAAAATTGTCAAGGCTGCTCGCTTGGGGTCATTCGATGAAAAATGACACAAACATTATTTTTACCATGTAACTTAGAAACGTCATTTACCCTGCTCTGGTCTTTCTGGGGATTTTAAGGTGATTTCTGGGAGGCTGGTTGGCTTAATTAGGCACTACACATTAGGTCTCGTGTTGGCATAGCATGAACACACTTCATGTGTTGATCTGTTAGCGCCTAAAGTACTACTCACACACCCTTCTGGCTTGTAAATAGACAGTCTCTTTCGATTCAGGTTTATAAAGGTATAAAAAGATAAATTTCTATTTACTTGAGCACACCTGGAATTAGAAATCTAAATTTAGATCAGTGTTTAGTCTCTTGGCAGTGGGACAAAGCTCTTGGTCTTACGTTGCTAAAGATGGACAAAAAAAACCCTTAGTTTAGTTCAAAAATAAGTTTTAGGAGCAAGAAAAGAAATAATATTTGCAAGTTTCCAGTAAAATTCAGATGAGTTTGAAGGAAAACCAGATTATTTTCTTCTAATGTCAAATCATTCATCCTCAGTGTGAAAAGTTGCCTTTACAGTGTCAGTACTTTTTTTTTAAACTCATTTCAAAACTAAATATTGGCTTTTTCATCTGCAATAACATTTTTACTTTAAAGAGTCAATAAAAAGAAATAGTCTATTTGGTGCAAATCGAAATTAAAAAATAGTCTAACTTCAAATGCAAAGGAGATAGGTCACTAAATAGAAAGTAGAAACAGTTAAGACTTACTAAAACTAATGGATCATGAATATTTCTCTTACTATTTACCAAATGACAGAGCTATCAAACAAGGAAGAAAGGATTCGTTATTCTTTGTTCATAGCCAACCTACTAGAGCTGACAATTCTTACCTAACACAGACGGCAGGCAAACGATGTGTGAGCAACCAGGGGATTCTCCACTCCCCCACCCCCCCTAAAATTCCCTGTGTTTGAGGAGAAGGAACACGGATCATTCACACAGCCTTCAGCTATCACTGCAGCACTTCCTAGCAAGAACTCAATGCTTGGAAAGTATAAGATGGATTTGAAAAAGTTTGGACAAATTGAACTAGACTTCAGATGCAAAATTTGAATCCAGAAAGGAATTTTTCAGAAATTTTAGGGTTGGGTTTCTTTGCTTGAAATTTTTGCTCAGCACAACATCTATTATTAGCTCCTTGCTTACATTTAAACACTGGTATCTGGAATTAGCAAAACTCTTATGCCCCAGGCAACAACATAACAAGCAGCCTCAGCTAGCTTTACAGCCCCGGGGAGTTAGATCCTGGAGGAGCTAGAACACTCCATGACCACCGGACTGCCTACGGCCACGAGTGCCTGCAGGCACCTTCATCAGGGGTACTGAAGTTTCCAGCCTTGTCTTGATACTGCCGCTTCTCTCCACACATCCATACACTCCACGCTCTACCTTGTTCCATCCCATTCTTCCCTCTTGAGCAAGTCTGGCCGTATTTGTGGAGAAAGGGCACTGTGAGGACCCAAATGTAAATGTCTGGTATAGCAAAGAGCACAGAGGATACGTATAGGGCTAGAATAAAATGGGACCCTTACCTTCTTACCTATAAAGTTCAAAGGAAGGCAAGGAAGGTCTGCAACCTTAGAAAGATCTCCAAATACATTTGTGTAGGAGTATTTCCTAGCAGCACCCAGAAACATTAATGATAGTTCTAAAAATAAAGGTTGCAGCTGGAAGTGAGCTCTTATTTTAGAAAGTGGAAGATGCTCGAAGTCATTTATCCAAAAGCTAATGCTTAACTTCAAATCTGGAGTAGTCAAATCCCCCTGGGGAGGAATCTTTTTTCGAGAAGAAAAACAGAAATCTTTTCTTAGACAGCGTGTTTAGTAACCAATACATTTCAAGGGTTAACTGCCAGGGTTAACTGATGTGTACTTAAGCTCTTTGTCCTGCAGCTTTGCACATGAGTATAGCACAATTCAAAGTTAATCCAAATAACTTTGCAAACCTAAGTGGACGGGGGCAGGGAGATGGAACACTACATGTACCTCAGGTTTAACAAAATTTAAACGTCAAAGTAGCCGGAACACGAGACTACCAAGTAAAATCCTAACTTATTTTCTAAAATTTTATTCAGCAAGCTCGGTTCTAGAAGGAGAAGAAAGTGCAACAATTGATTTCAGAGAGAGAAATGACACAGAATTCGAAGAATTACCAACCCTGGTGAGTATCATTCTAAAGAAAGCTTCTTTTAGGTTACCATTCTTTTCAAGCATTGTCTTCTGGCTCAGATTCTGAATAATAAACCATTGTAAATCATAATAAATAACCTCGAGTTCTAGCATAAAAGAGATTTAACAGCAAGTCTTTTGCCTTGAAAGAAATCAGGTTAAAGGTGACAAATTTGCAGGTTTTTGGGCAGCTGTTCTGTGCTGCAAAACACATTCATAACCTGCTGCTTCACTGCCACTTGCCTCTTCCCAGGCAGTGTCTCTCCATTAGATTCAGCAAAGCTGCGTTAGGAAAAAACCTTACAAAAAAGGGCAGGTCTGCAATATTCTGCACTCCTCTCTACTCCCTCTGCAGCCCTGCTGAGGGGTCACCTGAGCTTGAAAGCCTCAAGCTGGCAGGACGATTTCTTTTTGTCACTGTACACAAGTCAAAGATGAGAGGTGACAGCTCAAAAAGCATCTACAGGGCGCTTGAGAGATAAAGAAATTTAAAGGCTTACTTCATGCACACAGACTGAACGTACTGAGGTTTTATTTTCCCTCTTTTCCCCCCTTAATTCTTGTAGTTGCCCACAAGACTACACAATGTAACAAATCTCTTGCAGTTCGGACAACTGATGACCACAGAAAGTGCACTTGCCACACCTGAAGACAGTGGGAATTCTACTGGTTACGAAGCCAACACGGAAAATACGGACGGTAAAATAAATAAAAATCTCCCATTTCTATTTTCTTATGTCAAAGTTCTACTGCCATCTACTAAACAATAGCTGGAAAATTTAAATACCAAGTTTAAGGTGCTGTCAGAAGTGGCATTGTTGAGTTTTGAAAGGGAAAAGATTGCTAAAGTTACTCCTAATGATGACTCCACACCCCCCCAGCTTCCTAACAGGCGTGCGTCACTCTCCGGTTCTGTTTCATGGACACTTCTGCCCCACGGGAGGCAGCAACTCTCTGAAGCCTTTGCTTGATTTTCATACTAATCTGAAAAGAAAACAACTCTCCAGAGTGGAACCTAGGGAACACTGACAAAAGTTATACATTCTTAAAGGATCTATACTTCTAAAGTATAAATTGATGGTGAATAGTTCAGCAAATACATTGAGGGCAATGCAAAATTTTACCAGTTTAAATCAGTCTCAGACCATTAGAAGCCGACTTCTCTCGTAATTATCATTATTTTATACCAGGTATATCCTTATTAATCTTAGTGTGGTCACACTTAAGTTTCACTAGTATACATTAGACCACAGTTAGTCCCTTAGAATTTAATTTCTATTACTTCAGAGAGCTCCTAGCACTCATGCTCTCAAGCTTTTAATTTGCTCACTTCCCACCAAAAGAACAGCCCTCAAGCCACTGTGAGCTAGTCGATAGTTTTTCCTTGGATACAGCATGAAAATTTAGGATGCAAAACTCTTGAGAAAGCAGAGTAATTAAGGAGTTATTCTCTTTCTTGCTTTACAGGTGGACTGAGCGGGGAACCAGAGAAAACTGAGAAAGGTATTAAACAGAATTGTAATTGCTTTTAAAAACAAGGGAGAACTTCTCTGCCAGGTGATACCCTGCCAAAAGCCACCAGCTATGCTCACGCTATTCTTAAATCAAAGTTCTGGGAGGAGACACAGCCCTGATGTGGCTCCTCTGGTTCAGCCCATTACCATCTCCACGGCCACATCCCTGTGGAACCCTCCAGCCCAGAGGCACATGAACAAACATCCCTGTTGAACTTCCCAAACCTCCTTCAGAGCTCACGAGACAGAAGGACATTTTCTCCAAGTTGTGGGGTGCGGCAGAAGAGTGTCGGTTGATCAGTAGCCTCTGATCGATGGTCTCCACCAGAAACAGGCTGACATTCCTGATTTCCTCTGCAGGTGGTCTGGAAACAATTGCACTGGTTGGAATAATTATTGGAATCATAGTCGCAGTCGGGATCCTCGCAGGAATAGTAATCGCTGTTGTAAGGAAGATGTCAGGCAGGTACTCGTAAGTAAATTGCTAATCAGGCTTTTCAAACAAGCGTCACCCTCTGAGCAAAGCAGGAATCCCTTTGGAAATTTCCCATGCTGCTCTTGTAACAGAGCAACCTATTTGCACACTACACAGGGCCTGCTAATCCAGCAAGAGCCACCCGTGGGATGGGGGTGATCCAAACTCCCCCATGTGCCGCAGAAAAATTTGCCAGACGCTGCACGAGTTGTACCACTGACCAGGTGCAGGGTTTTGGGATCACTCTACTGCACAGAGGTGGAATTCACTGCTGAGTGTTCCGTGACCAGCTTCTGGAAGTGCTGGGTAACACGTGAACACTGACAAGTGACTTTCAGCTGATCACTCTGGACATTTGTGGAAGTTTTTTTGCTATCACCAAGACTCAGTGGTGCCATGCAAATCCAAAGTGCTTTGCAACCTCCAAAGCAGTAAAACCACCACACTGCATTTAACAAATACCACTCAGCAGTAGGAGAAAGCAAAATATGAGCTGGGAAGAGACATAAAGTGGCGACAGGAAAGACAAGCAGAGGGAGGAAAAAAAGATCATGTAACTAACATTTGGGTAACAATGAGCAATAAAACGTTTGTGGTTTTTGTTTTACAGGCCCTGAAAATAGTTGAAACAAGCAACCATGCCATTCTATGCCAGAAAATACAAGTGCTTCTTATAAAATAAGAACTAAAGACTATTCCTCTATTGGTGTGAGAAGATGATCCATGGAAAATAAGATTTCCAGATCTATGGGGATCCCACACAGCCCTAAGGACTCCCTTCCTCCCCCCAAGACCTCCACCCCCAGCCCCAAACTACTGAGTTTGGAACATTTCATAGGATTTTTACTGATCAGGCATTTACTAGAAGGAAGAACAAGATTACGCAGCAAGAAAAAAAACAGCAGCAAGGAGATTTACCTCTGAAATGTGATTTGCAGGTAATACATGCTAGCTTGCTTTTTAAATGCTACCAAAGATTACTTCACGTGACATTTTATGGATTTCCTTAAGAAATATCTCCCAAATTTAAGAGGGTTTGGCTGGTGAAGTGCTTGTGTTATGTTTATCTACCAAGTGATGTCTCAAAAAGGAGGAATTAGCTCCAGAGAGAGCTAATTATTTACAAATTTAGAAAACACTAGATACTGGAAGCTAAAAACTTTCCACTGTTGATACAGTTTTTCTGCTTTTGATACTTCTGTAATTATGTGGCAAACTCTGGTAGGCCCAGCTGGACCTGACCTACCAACTGAAAGCTTGCTCATCTCACTGTTGCACCAGGAATTTCCTGTCTTCTCCTGTTGCAGAGACAACAGGGACTGAAATACACATCCTGAATGAAAGGGTGCTTGGAAAATACCCAGTTTTGATGGGTCACTTTAACCAGTTACTCAGCCTGCTTTAGAGACAATAGGTAGAAGGTTTTGAGTTAAGTGTAGACAATTATTTTTTTCCTTTGTAACTCTCAGTTTTTAACTGTATAGTTGGCTTGGTTGATAACGGGCATGCAACGTGAGATCAGGATGTTAATGAGCTTTGATGCAGCTTTACCGGGGCATATTTAGTGCAGCCACATCTGAACACACCGAGTCCAGGGCAAAGGCCTTTTCTATGTCAAGGGGCTGCAATGCATCATGGTTTTGAAACTTAAGGCAGTGAAGGGTTTGGTGGGGAAACCATGACAGTCCCCATGGTCAATAACTGCTAAAGTGTCAGCTTAGCTACATTTGCTTTTCTGTTTATTTCATGTGCCATGAACTGTCATACCAATCCAAGCTTTGGAAATAAAAATTATAACATAAATTGTCTTATTTGACAATATTTGCTCTTGGTTTTCTTAAAAATAAAAACAAACAAATAAAAAGACCCCAAAACTTATAAAAGGTTTTAAACTTTCCTCCCTTTTCCTAAATTATTTTGCCACTTGTCTGGTCAGTGCACTGCCTACTACCAACTCCTCTGACACGGATAAATGAAGCTAGCATCAAAACTGAGCGTGTGAGGAAAAAATGATTCAGTCTTTTAGAGCAGTTCAGCTCCTTCAACCAGCCACTCGCTCTGTGGTGAAGCTTTAGCTGCAGACTGGCCTGTGCTGAGAACTGCAGATCAGATCCAAAGCCTGTGATCTCTAGGTACAGGAGCTTCTTTTTTGTCCCATATATAAAAAGAAACTAGTTTTCTGAAGTCTGAATTTAGACATTCTGTCAATCTCAGAATTCAAGCGTATTTGGATACAAGGTTCTGGGTTGTACCTCACTGTAATTAAATGCAGTTGCCTCCATTCTCTGCATGTGGCAGCATTACTCATGTAACAAAATCATGCAGTTAGGGTAGAACTTCATTTCTGATAATTCTGGTATATTCCAGCAGTTATCTTTTCAGAAAACAAGTCTGCAGCCTCTTACAGCTGAGCCCGAGGTCCCACCCCTGGAACAGAATTCACATGCACCAAATACACCTTCCAGTCCCTGGGACTCAGTTCAGTTAAAGACATTTGCCTTGACTAGAAAGAGGTTAACTTTTCACACTAGTATCCTTTGCCCCCTGTACTTTTAGGTTCCAGTACTTAAAGGGGGCCAGATTACTTCAGGTCTTTTGTTTCCCAGTGTCCATACATCCCACTGGTTTTTGAAAGAGAAGGATGACCAAGTTCAATGCACAACTGTTCGATTTGCTTGGGTGACGTGTGTGGATTAGCTAAAAATGCAGGTAAACTCCTACAAAAGCAGGAAGATTGCAGCTTTTTCTTATTGTAGCAACATAGAAGAATAGTAATTTCTGTTCCTCTAGATTCCAAACAATTTCCTGTCTGTACTGGCAACTATTCTGTAAGATGCACTTGATGTGGGACCGAGTGCCCGCCATATGGAATTACAAATTATTCAACCACTGTGGAGAACAGCACAGATGTCACCAGTTTCTTCTACACCAGCTCAGATGCTGCTAACTTGTAAATAGCATAAAAAAAATTAAATGAGAAAGCTGTTCTTATGTTGGTTCTGAATATTGGTTAAGCCAGAAATAATGAGACCCCAGTTGCAAAAAGCATAGCATCAGAGCAGACCACCTCCCAGGGAAGTGCTGAGTCTTCCTGGATCCTGTACACAACACCCACGGAGCACTTTGCATCCTGCTCAAGTAAACTCTGATCTGCTCCTGCTGCAGAATCTCCCACTAAGAGCCATTTTAACTTCATGTACCAACTAAGTTTTCTGGTCTTAACTATGTCTTTATATTCTGCCTTCTAGTTTAAGGAAAGTTTTATTAATCTGTGGTGAAATGAACCTCTAACCAAATGACCCCTGCTCTACTGAAACATTATCTGGGGGCTTCCAGCATTAGAGGCTCAGTATTAAATACTGTGTTGCGTCTGTAAGAACGTGAAGACAGTGATTTCCTCTGCATTATCACCAGGACTACAGGATATGCAGTACACAGCTAAAGAAAGCAAGGGCTCTGCAGAGTCAAAAGACCTCCGTTATTCTGTCAACATGAAGAGGCAGCTGCTGCTACACTGACAGAGTAAATACTCTGATGATTCACACCGCCCTGCTGCCTAGAAATTCAAGGGATAGAACATTCCAGTCAGCCTCAAGCAAAACCAGAATCAGTGGTTTCTTCATTAAAAGCTTTGTCGTATTTGTTGTGTATTTGTATGCCACTGAAGAATTTTTGTAGAACATTCTACAAATAGAGACTAAAAATCCATGCAAGAGGTTTACATTCCCCATGCAAACCAGGCAGCTTCTGTGAGTGAGCTTTCACCGCCTCGAATTACCTAGCTGAGGAGTTCAAAGGTAGGTTGAACACAAGCTACATGGGGTTTGGTAGAATTTATGTGGAAGATGGGATCTTTTCTGCTTTGCAATAAGTCAAGCAGCACCTTGTCCTAGGGCAAATACTTCTGTAAGCTGAAATAAATGACCAGTAAATGTGTTTGCAGAATCAAGGCCCAAGGTCAGGAGACTTCCTATGACTGAGAACACGTCAGGAAACAACAGCTCCATACTTTCAGCAGCTTGCCAGGTTTGGTTTTTATTCACAGGGAAAAGCATTCAATATATCAACACTTGCTTTTAACTTAAAATCCTTACTCCTGATCACACTCATTCCTTTATAGTTAGTAACAGTAACGTTCCCTTCTGCAGCTTGGCTTTGAGTCATGAATGTGGCTCTCCCTAACAGACAAGCAGGCACCAGGCTTCCTGCGAGAACGCCAGATGTCACTAAAAAATATCATAAACATAGTTGTCCCCTTGTATTTGTGTCTGTGAGGAAGATGTGCAGCAGTAGCTGACTATGAAAGCAATGACTCGATGTACCAATAGCTATAATACTTCCAGGCATCACTACAGCAATTCTTACACGAGTTCATCCAGGGCGTCAGCAGGAGAAATTCAATAATCCAGCAATAATTAAGTAGGAACCATTAGAATTATGGAGATCAAGTTACTCCTGTAAGTTTAAACAGCATTCATTTATAGTTAAATACCAATTAAAACACACAGCAAGGGCTTTTAAGTGGAATTACTCATTATTTTAAGAGCAGCTGCAGTATGCTATTGCGAGTATCTTAGCCACATATTATTTAATTAAAAAGTAAGTACAACCTTAACAACCTTACAACCTTAGCACATTAACACTTTCCATGAAGTTCTCAGACTCGAAAGCATCGACGTATCATTCACATGAGGATGGGAAGTGCTACCTCCAGTTCAGGAGACTCCCAACACCCAGATTAAGGGACTTGCCAAGGGTTATAACCACAGGCAAGGGAAAATGCACCAACGCAGGAACAGCTAATCATTAGTCCTGTCACAGCTTCATATTAGTTCAAACAAGGTGATGTTCCATTATGCTTTATTCTTTAATAAAAGATGGCAAATAAGGACATGAGGGGAAAAAAACCCCAAACAACTCACTGAATCTACCAAGAACACGCAGGTCAGACATATGCTCTGATGTTTTTGATGAAAAACCATGCCACCTACAACTACAAATAATTTCTCCTTCACCATCTGAAGTTTTGCAGTGCAGATGCTCCTGAAGCACTGCAATTTAAAGCTTAAGTCATAACTGGCCTACCCTGTGCCTGGAGACATTGTCAGGGATATTCAGACCCAACTGGATGAGGTATCAGATGAGACAAACCCACCCTTTTCCAGACAGCATTTTTAACCTGAAGTATTAATCGTATTGGAGTCCTCAGCATCCACTTTTGTTGGACAACTACGGAGGGATACAGAAGGTAGAAGTGGATAAGTAACTTGACACTCGGTGCCATAATGAGAAGGTTGAATTAGTGCTTTGTACCTTTTCACAGCTGCAGCATAGAGGCATTTACAGATAAATAAACCCAGCACCACACTAGCCATGTGTCTTTGTCCAGGCCTTGTGGATTTAGGCATGGGACCAAACCCACAGCTCCCCCTGCCCTGCAACAAACAGTTGGACCGCAACACAAAGATCCCCATTCAATCATGTAGCTTGTTGGGCTCTTCCAGGCTGGAGAAGGCACATTTTCAGACCCCGGTAAAGGCTAAGTTGGCAAGTGTTTCAGCAGGCAAGGAGTGCTGCACATTCCACACGTTTTCAAGGTTGTGTTCTGTTTCCAGAAAACAGCTGGCACGCGTTGATTTTGAGAGTTCAAAACCAAATAGTGCCATCCACAAAAGAAAAAAGTGGAAAGTGAAGGGAGCGGGGAAAGTTGAGAACTGTAAAACCTTCTCTTCACTCCAGTTTCATTCTCTTCACTCCAGTTTCATTCACATCTCCAAACTGAGATGAAATGAAACAGTGGATTTGGCCACCTTTGGGAGTGATTTCAGATAAACTTGTATCGGGGTAAAAGTTTCTTTAAAAAGTGTGGGGTTTTGTTGTTGTTTTTGTCCTGGCAGATTATAATTTTGTTTTAAGAATCTCATTTGTCCAGGGTCAGGTGTACAGGGATTCTAGGCCATCAGTCTGATCTTTCCCTGCCCTACACTTCAGGTTACCATAGAATCACACTCCACAGCATTCTCGGGGATCTCAGAGCAGAAACAGAAGGGTAAGGCACCACTCAATTAATCCCAGGCTGCTCCTGCAGTATTAGAGTGTGGAACCCCAGGATGCACTTCTCCACAAATGAACTACTGCTTTAGTCTATAAACATTGTGTTCACAGCAAATATTTTGGCACCTCTCCTCCTCATTGCTAAATCTACGTTAGCAAAAGTAAAAGAGAAAGAAAGATTAATTCCCCCACCCCCCCCATGTCTCATCTTTCAGAAAGCATCATTAATCATAAGTGAACTTGAATCTTCTGTGCTCTGGATCTAATTTAGATCTGGAGTGTTTTTCTTCTGAAATGGTCCAGCAACACTGGTATGAACCAGGTTTCATTTTCCTACCAGAAGGTAACGGGGAGATGCTGCAGTAGCAGAAGGGAATTGCAGCCTTATACTCCAGTAGGAAAGGGAGACAGAAGAGTGGGACTGGTGCAGTGCAGCAACAGTTCCCATCAAACCCTGGCAAGCAGACATGCTCCCTCTGGTTTTTGAGGGGGGAAATGGTAGAAAGAATCTGTCTCATTCCTCAGAGAACCCTTCTTTCTCTGTTGCAGAACAGGTAGCTACTGCTGTAGAGAGCAGATTTCTCTACCAAGTCCTTTAATTTTTCCCACAGCAAGACTGCCATCAGGTAACAACTTCAAGGCAACACTGACCAGATGCTGAGTTCAATCATTGACTAGAAGTGGATGAACTTAAATCCTTATTAAAACACTTCCTCCTCCACTCTGGAATGACTAAATGTTTTCTAAAAAGGCAATTTTAAATCTGCTCATGTTTGTCTTGGGAAATTAGTACGTTATGTCTCATTTGAGGTGGGAAGCAACTCTTATTTCCTGCTTTTATCCTCCAATAACACATTCTTCAGACTCCTGGGGATATTATGCCTCATGACATTTTTGATTCATCCTATGCAGGAAACAGGGAAGGAATTAGCAGGTTCAGCAGGTGTTCTCAAGGGAAAAGAGATGGGAATGTCAGCTCTTCCTCAATTCCTCTCGACAATTCTGCAAAAAAACCCAGCAGAGTGGAATAAACAGTAGTAACTGAGCACAGCATAACACACTCTGGCTTCCTTCTGGAAGGAGTGTCTTCTTCTGAGAGCTTGGCACTGATGCCATTTGCTGAGAAATAAGGGACAGCCACTTGCAGACCTGTCAGTGCTTTCCTGCCTACGCCCACACAAACTGTTTGTACAAAGAGAGTTAAGAAAAGTCCCCTTCTCACAAATTCAACATAGCTTTAGAAATTGGTGGCACAAGAGATTTTGACCCAAACCCCAGCCCTTAAAGGTAAGTTGTATGATAAAATACAGCTTGCATTTCTATCGAGTAAAGGCTGCCTGTTAAAATAGTGAAAGAATGTACAGAGTATGAGCTGCTGCACAGATTTACTCCTGTGATCCAGAGCTGGACTACTACTGGCTTTGAGCTGTCTCTTCATAAGAGGCCGAATATTAACGAGCTTCTGAACACATACATTGCTATTAACCACAGCTCACAGGGAGGCAGGCTCTGCCATCTCTTCATTTAAACCTGGAAGTGCTGAACTTGAGAAATGTTTAACCCAGAGTTATGAAGGTACTCCTTGAAAACAGATTTCCTGATGGAATTTTCTCATTTTGGCATGCTTAATAATTAGTTTACTTAATAATTAGCTTACTTCCACACTAAGCACGCTTGATTGACAGAGTGGGAAGTAGGAGAAGTATCAGAGGAGAAAAAGCATGCTCGTGTTTTGTGCAGAAAGCTAAGAGAGAACCACATGAATGATTTAAGGTCTGATCCACCTGACAAGAAGCACTGTATGAAGAAATACACCAGCAGAATCCTAAAAGGAGACTCCTCACTGCAGCTGATAATGCAGATGCACAGGCTGCGTGCTCGGTAAACTGTACCCTAGCACCAGCTAGTGGTAAGAGTTACTGACGGCATTTCTGCAACAGCAACGAACACGATCTCCGTAGAAGAGCTTCAGATTGTTCTATATTGCCTCCCGGCCATCAAACTTGATTTTATTTTTAAAATGCTTCCAACCAAACCAAAGCTGCAGGTGGGTTTTGCAGAGTATGCCCACGCCATCGATACAGCACCTCAAAGGTGTTGCTGGAAGCTGGAAGTAGCAGTAGTACAGACAACCACCAGATGCCTTCTCCATGCCCAGTGCTGTTTCATCCTCAGAGGCAGACATCCAAGCCTAACTAGGTATGGCCATAGCATCAGTTCCAGAAAGTGGTACTGAAAAGGAAACTCTCCATTGCTCCAGGAAAAGAAGCAGATGAGGAACTTACAGTATAACAGGCAAGAAAAACTCAGACAAAGAACAACAAGAAACAGCAATACATGTGAGTAGTGTAAAACTCCACTGATAAGCTTGGGTACCGCTTTAAGTTGAGAAAAATTAGATTGTTATAACAAATACTGGTGCAAATCTGACTCAGGCTATAGAAATCAGTAATAAAAAATAAGGACTCTGAAGGACCTGGAGGATAAGTTAGAAAGGATCACCTAAACCAGAAGAAACTGAAAGAATCAGGCATGTTTAAGTGCTTGAGTTCTAAGAGTTTCATTCCCCAGGACATTTCAAGTATGAGTTAAATAGCTTAGTAGTTCAGCCAACTCTATCTGTCAAAACCATCTCTTTAAAAAAAAAAAAAAAAAAGTATTTCTGAAATGCAGAGCTATGAATTAAGCAGTAATCCTAGCAGTTCACCTGTAGCCATTGTAGAGAGCAGCCCTGCAGAAAAGGATGTGGGGGTGCTGGTGGATGAGAAGCTGGACAGGAGCAGCCAGGCTGTGCTTGCAGCCCAGAAGGCCAATCCCATCCTG
>JANHFX010011287.1:0-17771 GCA_027560015.1 Chloroceryle amazona | reverse complement strand
AATCATCACAACTCGAGCATCATACAGCACTGTAGTGACTTTGCCTATATCTGCAGAGAGGGGTGGGCCAGAAATAGGGCATGACATAGAGGAAATCGCCGTAGGTCACAACACAGCCCTCAAGTTCATCATTCCACTTCTGGCTCTCTCTCTTAGCTTTCCTACTTCTTTCTACTGACATTTTGACACAGAGGGACCCACCATCCTGCAGTGCTGTTGACTGTGGAGACCTCATCCCCTTGTTTTGGTGCTCCTAGGTGGAATACAGCAGGAGTGGATCCAAGGAGTGGTCATCCCTTAGAACCACCAAGAACTACACCGAGATCAAGAACTTACAGGTCAACGTGCTATACACAGTTCGAGTGAGTATTTCAAAGCTCTCAACACATGCTCTCATTGCTTCTCATTAAATGGTCTAAGTCCTCCACAGTCAAGTACTTGCTAAGGAAGTATGTTGCTAAAACCCTGCCCTTTAACGTCAACCTGCAATGGGGCTTGGCCTTTGTGCTGCTAACATATATAATTTCAGGGCCTGAATTAAGGCCCTTGATTTGCTCCCTCCAGGCTGTGTTATGAAATCTGCACTGCTAATTGCCCATTCCACTGTCACTGCAATTGCACTGGATCTGGGCCAGAGATAAATTTGGTCCTTACTGTATCACTGGGAAAAGCAGCAGATCTTCCTGTGGGGAATGTACGCCCATGGGGAAGCTGGGTAATTACAGATAGAAGTAATAGGCATAGGAAATTAAAGTCTGCACAGTGAGCCCTGGGAAAGACACACTCTGCCATTGCCCAGCTTTCCTGTGCTGAACGAGCATGGATGGGTTCCTGGGGGAGCTCACTGGGAGGCAGGATAAATGCCTCCCCCCATCCCACCCCGGTGTCATGAATCAGTGTTATTCTCACAGTTGGCTGGGACAAGTCTTTCCTTCCACAGTATTCTTTCCTGGGCTAATCTGTTCCCAAAGAAATCTTTGGAACTAGATTCAGAGCTCGCATCGGCTTCAGCAGCGTTGCTCTTACCTTTGCCATGGCAAACGGAGTCCAAAGCTCCTTATCTTGATGGACTCCTTCAAAAGATCTCATAAGAGAGCGGTTATCTGCAAAGAGGATGCACCTCCTTCCTCTTAGAGTCCTTTAATTGACTTAAAGTAGTCTGCTTTATCTCTGTAATAAGCACTTTATTGCCAAGTAATTAAGCTATTGTTGGCTTCCGAGTCCTTTTCCCATGAGCTCTGCCACGTCCGTAACCTTGCTCTAACCTCATTCTCTGTTTGCATTGTACAACGGTGGTGGTGTAAGTTTGTTCATATCAACTAACCCTCTCGTTTGAAAAGGTTGCTGCGGTAACTAGTCGAGGAGTGGGAAACTGGAGTGATTCCAAATCCATAACCACCATAAAAGGCAAAGGTAAGTGGTGGTGTTTGGGTCAACTTGGAGAACGTAGCAAAAAGGCAGATTATAAGCCTGAAGTGTTAGCATCAGCATGCATAACCACCTCCTTGTCCTTTATTCTTCCCTACGGAGCCCTTCAGACTGTTCAACAACTTTGCAGTACCATTTTGCTTAGCTTGAGCTGCCTCAGCATCCAGTGGCAAGTCTGCACAGGTCGCTGACTCTTCCTCTGAACTCTGTGGCACGTAGGATGGATGTACTGCCCTGGAAGTGGGTGAGAAGCCCATCCAGGAGGTTCCCCTCTCTACTGGATTGCAGATGGGTTCCCTCTGACTTGCGTAGGCTAGATCCTACCTTCAGAGGGGCAAAACACATCACCACCAGCTCCTGCGCTGTCACTGGCCGAGAGCACGCTTGCTCATTCTTCTCCCTCTTAGGTTATGATTATGATGGTTTCTGCATCTGTTAAGACCACTAAAAGACCACTAAGGCTCCCAGAAACTATCACAACATTACAGTCTTGACAGCAGATAAATTCAAACAACACAGTAAACCATTTCCTTCCAAACCATTTCTAGAAAAGCCTTTTGAAATCATTTGTATTCACGCCAAGTATTTTTTCCAAACCTATATTCCTGTGTCAGCATTGTCTGCTGATTTGTTAGATAAAAGCACATCCTTAAGATGTTGACAAAGGAAGAGAAGAAAACCCCATGCTACTAGAAGTGCAGAGTTCAGATACCGGGAGGTACTTGAGTACTTAATGGTTAGAAAAACAGAGGCAGAAAGAACTGTAATAACTTCCACTTCAGGTTTTGTACGAGTGTGTGTCAGCTCTCCCCACCGCTAGCACCTGGCCCGCCTCACCGGTTCCTTGGAACACCAGAAATCCTTTACTGGGATATGAGCTTGTCCCAGTGAGTTCCAAAGTGAAATGCTTGTGCCCAGACCTCTCTGCTTCCAGCCTGCGCTGAGCAAGGCACAGATAAGGCAGCTTTTAGGTGGTTGACTGAAAAAGTGGTGGAGGTACAGCAGGTCCGTGCCTTCTCTGAGGGGCACATGTCTCAGACAAGGTTGAGGCTGGAAAGGTGGGGGATTCTTGGTTTGAGAGACTACTGTCATAATGAAATCCTCTATTTTAACCTGTCCCCTCTCGAGAAGTATTTGTATTTCTTTGTACTGCAGTAACAGCCATTTCTCTGTCTCCTTCCAGTCATTCCTCCCCCTGTCATACACATTGAGAGCTACAGTGAGGACTCGATAAGTTTCAGCCTCAAAATGACTACAAATATCAAGGTAACATTTTTAACTTTACTTCTGAAACTAAAATGAAAAAAGGCTTGCACTGGGTAAATGGTAAATGCTGGATGGGATAACCCATCACCTATTTAAGCACAGAAATTACTTTATGAAACTAATTATTTCATGCCAAACCATTTCTTACTACTCCTAAACCACCCCGGCTCCATTCCGTAGGGTGGGGAATACAATGCAAAGACTTTCAGCAGTGACTTTCTCACCCCATGCAAAAACCAGCTGAACTGGAGTTCCTATTGTGTGCCCTTCCTGCTCGACAGGTCAGTGGTTATGTTGTGAACATCTACTGGACGTTCGATACACACAGGCAGGAGAAAAGGACTCTGACCATAGAAGGAGAAAAGTCCATCCAGAAAGGTAAATTTTGTGCAAAGTATAAAATTCTGCTTTAGTCAACACCAAGTGGAAGGTTTTAAAGAAGGCTATTGGATTTTTCCCTTTTTTTTTTTCCCTTTCCTTTTTTGTGCGGCTGGGTTGTTTCTGTTTAGCAAAGAACAAATCTTTGAGAGGGTAAACCAGCAAATCCTTGGCCTCTCTTCTTAGGACTTGGAGATTTCAAGCAGATTTAGGATTTATTCCCCAGAGCTGCACTAGCCTTTTCTCATCACGTGGGATTTTGTTTGCGATTCCTTATCTGCTCTGCAAAAGGTCAGCAATTTCTTGCGCTTGTGTACAGTGCATTAATCAGATTACTTACTGGTTTGGAAGAATCACTGGTATGCAGAGCCTAGCCAGAGGAAAGCATCCCCGTGCAGAAAAACACAGGCCAGGTTAGATACCAGCGTCCCAGGTGCTTCTCTATCAAGGAAAGGACTCAAAACGAATCCACACACAAGAGAAGTGGGCTCCTGTCTAAGCCTGTTTGATGCTGCTGACCCTTTCCTGGTGCTCTCGCCCTGCCCTCGCAGTGCTTTGCCTCGCCTAATAGTGCACGTTTCTCTTCTTGCTCAGTGGCAAATTTGACAGCACAGACCCCCTACGAAATTTCTGCTTGGGCTAAGACGGAGCTGGGTGACAGCCCTCTGTCTTTTGTACATGTGGTGACCAGTGGGACGAGACCTGCATCGCCAAGTCTCAAAGCCAAGGCCGTCAACCAGACTGCGGTGGAATGCAGCTGGACCGGACCGAGGAGTGTCGTAAGGAACCAACTCTCTTTTCTCTTTTATTTCTCTTTTTTTTTTTTAGGTATTTAGGCGTTTGAGGTTTTTTAAGGTGTTTTTTGTTACGAGTATGGTTGGACTCGGTGATCTAGGAGGTGCTTTCCAACCATAAATATTCTGTGATTCTCACCAGCTGGGACCAGGTCTAGCTCAGAGCCTCACAACACCAGCAAAAACTTAAGACGGGATTATTTGTAGGGGTTGAATGGCAAGGGCCAGGGAATTTTACGCTCAGAGGACAAGGGAAGGCTCCTGCTGCCCCTTAGACAGAAGCAAACAAAGCCTTTTTTGTTGTCTACTTGTTCAGCCACCAAAGCAGTGGAGAGACGGCTGAAATACAGGTAGCGTGATGCTCCAGTGGTCTCCCAGTTGACTGCTGCGTTACGAGGGCTGAGCCCAGGATTTCTGTGTGGGGAGTGCAGTGGTGAGTGGGCAGACTGAACCTGAACTTGGGCAGGGGAGAGTGCCCAGAGGAAAAAGGATCTCGGTGTCACGTCCCTAAAAAGCGACAGCTGGCGACAGTTTGGGTGGGAGCTGCAGCTTTGCCAAAACCTGTTGCGCTCTCGCTCCGCAGGTCTATGGCATTTTCTACGCCACATCCTTCCTAGAGCTGTACAGGAACCCTCACAACACCACCACGACCGCCCACAACATCACTGTGCTCGTGCAGCGGGACGAGCAGTACCTGTTTCTGGTAGGCTCCTTCTCCGTTCCCCCTCCTACCTGCCCCACGGGCTGTAGTTTGGTACCGAAGGGTGAGGCACAGTATTAACCACTGTGTCATCCCTTCAAGGTCCGTGTGATGTCTCCCTACCAAGGGCCACCGTCTGACTACGTTGTGGTGAAGATGATCCCCGACAACCGGCTTCCCCCTCGGCACCTGCACTCGGTGCACACTGGGAAGACATTCGCCGTCATTAAGTGGGAATCACCCTACGATTCACCCGACCAGGACATGGTAACATCTCACTGTGCCTTCTCCCGTCCCTTTGCATGCAAAGCCCTAGCTCAAAGACACATCCCTGCCCTGCTGCTGATGGAGAAATGAGGCTGAGAACAGGTCTACCCTCCATCTAAATAACCTTCCAGATGCTGACACCTCCAAGACCTGCATTTCCTCTCTTGCTCTTACTGGCCATTAGCTCAGGCCTAGAACATTTGCACTGCCTTTAGAGAGAGTCAGGATACCTGTTGCTGACTGAGTCTGAAAGCAAACTTGGGCATGTGCTAAAATGTCTCTCTGGGCTTCAGCTTTGCCCTGGAGTCCAGGCTGGCCGGTGCCAGCAGGACAGGCGTTGGGCCAGCCGGGTTGCGGGCTCTGCCTCCCGCTCCAGCCGCGCCGGCGCAGCCCCAACAAAGCCTGGTTCTGTTTTCTGGCACGCTGGCGTACAGTCAGGTCTCGCTCCATTGAAGGCGAGTCATTTTCTCAGCAAGATTTCTGCTCCTATTCTGGTCCAGAGACTTTTAACAGCAAAGGTTTAGTGGCATAAATCTTCCCAGCAAAACTGGAAACTTTGACCGGGGCAGGAGTTTGCATTGCATCCTTGTGATTCGTTAAGAAATACAACCTGAGATTTTCCTCCTGCCCTCATCTGTTCCACTAACTGCATTTTCTGTAGCTGTAAATACTGATCCCGGGCAGGGGTCCAGCTAGTCCAGCAAGAGGCTTGAAATCTTCCTTCCCAGGCTTTCCGCAGAGCGCAGATGTGGTTTAATTCAAATTTCCACCCCCCCGCACCGTGTCTAATGTCCTACCGTTGTCTGAGATTGCTAGCAAGTCTGCAGGGAGGCAAGATCTTTCACTGTGTGTGCCCTTCCTCCTCCTCCAGTTATACGCTGTCGCAGTTAAAGATTTAGTAAGAAAAACAGATAAAATCTACAAAGTGAAAACCCGGAACAGCACAGTGGAGTACACCATTAAGAAACTTGAACCGGGAGGCAAATACCACGTGATTGTTCAACTGGGAAATATGAGCAAAGAATCCAGCATGAAGATCAACACAGGTAAAGGAGAGTACGGGTGGGTGCGAGTCCTTGCAGCAGTGTCCACTAGAGGGAATCCAGCGCCCATCCCACGCACCATCCATCCCACTCCTGCACTGGTCGGAGGCTGCAGTAGCGTTTCTGCATCGCTTGGTCCTCTCCCGCAGCCAAAGCCCAATCCTGAGAGGCCTCCCTGCAGCTCCAGGGAAGGCGGTTAAACCCCTGAACAGCAGCAGTGGAGAGGAAGCTTCTCAAATGATAGCTGGAATTGTTTCTCCTGCCTGGGTGGAGACACCTGCGTGGCTGGCTGTGGAGACACGTGAAGTACCCTTATGGTGCTACCATCACAGCCCCCTGAAAAGCCCCTACCAGGTCACACGCCACACTTATCTTCTCCTCCAGCACAGCCCTTTGCTTAGCAGAGTATCTGGATGCGTTCCTGGGCGACATGCCCTGGGTG
Organism: Chloroceryle amazona; assembly: GCA_027560015.1. Classification (NCBI taxonomy): domain Eukaryota; kingdom Metazoa; phylum Chordata; class Aves; order Coraciiformes; family Cerylidae; genus Chloroceryle; species Chloroceryle amazona. Next base: position 11,453 of record JANHFX010011287.1, on the reverse strand, counting down.
ACCCTGCTTTGGCAGGGGGGTTGGACTCGATGCTCTCTCCAGGTCCCTTCCAACCCCCACCATTCTGTGATTCTATGATGATTCCGTGTTCCCTAAAAAATGATGAGTTTCCAAAATGACCCCGTTGCCATTTCTCAGCCAAAATCAAACTGTCACCAGCGTTAAATCCTGACCCGCCTGCCATCTTCTCATTTGCAGTTCCACTGTCTGCACCGGACGCATTAAAAATTATAACAGAAAATGACCATATTCTGCTTTTTTGGAAGAGTCTGGCATTAAAGGAAAGCAATTTCAATGAAAGCCGGGTAAGTTGCCCTGTCTCTCCCATCCTACAGGCAGTTTCAGAAAAAGCTGGAGCAGAGTCCCTATAAAAGCTCCTTTCACAGACTCTTTAATATACCCCAGTAAACTCTGCTTCCCTAAGTGTCCTTGAGGAGCCCTCTGTGTAGAGCTCACTTCAATTCCTATCACAACTAAGGCACTGAAGCTGATAGATCCAATCAGTCACCTTCCAGGGACATAATTATCCTCTTGGAAAAGGTCAACTGTCACACGTGTGAAAGGACGGGGACTAGGACACTGCCTCGCCACACTGGGAAGAGCATCAGTAGCATCTCAGAACTGTCATTATTTAGACTTTGATAGAGAACTTGTGATGTGTTCTCTGGCCAAGCCAGGGCAGGTCTCAAACTACACCAAAAATGCCACCGCTGGTACTGGATGCTGTGTTTTGGGTCTCAGGTGGATGCTAAGAACAGAGTGAACCAGACCGATGGAAACCTCTCCTCCCTGACCTGGCCAAGGGCAGCGCACACCCACGGGGCTGCCTGGAGAAGGCTTCACCTTGCTCTCGCCCTGCTGACAGCCCAAAGCTAGATTCAGGAGGAAAAACAAATTTCAAAGCCCTGTCAGAAGGAGTCAACCCGATCCCCGCAGCCAAGTGATGTGGGGTTTGTGTCTTTGTTTTCACAACTCGCAGGGTTACGAGATTCACATGTTTGACAGCTTGATGAACATCACGGCTTATCTGGGGAACACCACGGAAAACTTCTTCAAAGTTTCCAACCTGAAGATAGGTCACAACTACTCATTCACCGTTCAGGCCAGGTGCCTGTACAGCGGGCAGATGTGTGGCGAGCCGGCCACGCTTCTCTATGATGAGCTGGGAACGGGTAAGTCCCTGGCATTTCCCCATCCTCAACAAAGGCTCGTGAAAGCCTCCCAGACTCGCTAGAGAAATGTGCTAGCAGCTGCAGCTGGCACTTCTCTCCCTCCCTCATCGCAGGTGAAGATTCCTCTGCAGCAAAACCCGGTAGATCCACAGATGTCGCTGCCATCGTGGTACCGGTGCTGTTCCTGCTACTGGTGACCCTCGGGATTGGCTTCGTGGTGCTGTACACGAGGCACAGACGGCTGCAGAACAGCTTCACTGCCTTTGCAAACAGCCACTACAGCTCCCGCCTGGGCTCAGCCATATTCTCCTCGGGAGATGATTTAGGTACGTAGCCTTTGCTTTCCCACAGTGGCATTTCAGGGGAGCCTGAAGGACCTGAAATCTGTGCGAGACCTACATTCTCTATCATGCTCCAGGCCACCTTTGGCTCTGTGGATTTGATCTTGAGCTAAGAGTACAAAGCTGGCCCAGGGTAAACGTTTTTAGCAGCTTCACTTAAACCACTCCCTCTAATGCAAGTCAGTTAAAACCTGAATGTATCAGCTAAACCAGCCAGGTATATCAGCCATATATCAGCTTCATGCTGGGGTTGAGGGCAGCCTTGTGATCAGCTTCAGCAGCCTGTTTACTCGTGCCCCATGAAGCCCCGAGGGCAGGATAACAGCGCTCTGGGTTTGTTTTTCAGGAGATGAGGATGATGAAGCCCCAATGATAACTGGATTTTCAGATGATGTTCCCATGGTCATCGCGTGAAGCGCATTTCTGACTGTAAAAACCAAATGGTGTAAATATTTTATTTGATAAAAATAGTTGATTGTTTATTTTAAAAATGCACTTTGAGTTGCAATATGTTATTTTTATATGGGCCAAAAAAAAAAATAATTTTAAAAATACACTTTGTAGTAATCAACTGTGAATTGCAGGCTAGGTTGGTTTAGTAACAAATTGCTTTGATTTAACATTAATTTAGTCTTACAAGGCTATGCTTGCTGGGCATGCTTTTAAGTCTGTGAGATATTTTCCGTTGACTAAATTGGCTACTCGTTTTATTTTTCTAAGACAAGAATAAATTTATTTAAATAAAAATTCAGGAGATTATATATGTAGAGAGAGAGATAAGTAATATAGTCCCTGAAGATTTTGCTTTTACTTTAAAAAAAAAGGAAAAAAAAAAAAAGAAAAAAAAAAAAGAATTCTTTGGACTTTGTTTTATATGAAAGTATTTTTGTTGTGTTAATTTATTGGGAAATCTGCCTGAGAACAGATTTCCAAAGTCATCAGACATTGTACACATTATTGTGTAGAACATGTGCCACTTTATCTTGCAAGGCAGTAGTATCTTGGCATCCCCGTCATTGTTCTTGCCATGATAATAAAAATCCTTGGGTTTACATATTTCCCCCCCACCTTATTAAAAGATAGAATCTTTCAGCAATCTCAAGAGCCCGTCAGGATGCTGCAGCACATGCTTTACCTATGAGTTCAGCTTCCTGCTGCTCTACCTATAAGCTAAATATAAGCTAAAAGCATCCAGCCATTACCAAGCCATGGTGCCAAGGGTCATACAAAGCCTTGCACAGGAGCGTGATGTGCCACTGGCCATTAGCAGGAGGGTTTCTGTGGCTCTACCCGCAGGAGAAGGGGTACCCCTGGGCAGAAGTGCTGCAGAATCCTTTTGCAGTGCTGTGCCAGCCCCAGGCTGTGCAGTTTGGACCCTCGCTGGCAGGTGTGCAGCAGGAGCAAGGCTTCGTGCCGTGCTCTACCCTCCCACCTCTGCCCAAACCCCTTCAGAGGGCACCTGCAGCTGCTGAGCTGCTGCCCATGCCCATCACACGTGGCCTAATCAATCTGGAGCTGACATCAGGAACATCACTGAAACAAATTGCCACTACCCGAAGTTCAAGCGCACGCCTTAGAACACACTCCCAGCTAATCAGGACATCTTTCCTCCGTGGAGCTTCTCTGAGATGCCAGTCTGTCAGTGGGACAGAACGGGGAGCGTCCTCCGTGTGCAAGCAGGAGACAGCTCCGCATACAGATTTTCCACAGTCATACAGGGCAGTAATTACTAAACATCTAAATTCATTTGGTTTACAGCAGGGATTCCATCCTCCTTCATTAGCATTTCCTAAAAGCAGCTGTAGCTGTACCTTCAGCTTCAGAAATAACATGTATATATGCATATATATTATTTTCCCATCACTAGTCACCTCACGTTTCCAGTAGACATAATACTGGCTACAGAGCTCAGCAGTAGAAATGTCTGGTTATCACCATCGAGGTTTTTTTTTTCCGTGATAGCAAAATGTGAATCTCACCCCAAATCCAGCTACTTGCCAACCCAAGAGCGACGACACGAGTGGATGTTCACGGGTCACGCCTGTCCGTGCTCTATATATGCAAAACTTCACACCAGTAAAACACAGCACACTGTCTTGTCACACTGTTCTGTTGGTTTAAACCCAAAGTATTTTTGCTGTGTAAATTAAGTTATTAATTGCAGTCTTCCTACAGATGAAAAGAGAGAGGCCAGCTATCTTTTGATACATGACTGATCCATTTAATTTCACAGACAGAAAATGTGTAAAAAGTTGATGTTTTGAAAGGTTTGATACTCTATAGAAATACTAACTCTATTTTCACTTACTGGTGTTAACCATTCCCGGTGACAAGTTTTCCAAACCATAATCAGAATTTTATAAGTAGCACCAAGCTTGCGGAGTTGCAATGTTTTTACCTTCTTAGCAGGTCAGTTGCTGTTCAGGAGTAAAAATCAACCCAGCGTGTCTAGCCCAGTTTGCCTACAGCTACACAGAGAGACCAGGATCTGACCCAGAGGCTAAACTAGTCTAAAGATAGAAATCAAAAGATTTTATATAGGAAAGAACAACTAAAAGCAGAGATGAAGATTACTGAACCCCTTCCTTACTAAGCAACGGTAACAAACTACAGTATAGCATCCCAGAAGCTCTTGGGAATTACTGTTGGTTAAATATGGCTACTTTACTCCCCCAGGGTAAATCCTGCTCCAGTCAGGCGAGCAGAATTTAGCCCATCTCTACCTGGAAGACAGATGCCAAGGGGTACCCTCGTGACCGCTCTATATTCTGCAGAAATCCCTCGGCTGGATGCTTTCAAGCAGCAGCTGGGGGATGGGTCACTTCTGGCCACTCTGAAAGGCTCCTTTGTACCTGTAGCTCAGTGACACGCACACAGAGCTCAGTCTATTGCCAGCAAACCAGTTTATTGCAATACTGTACTCCAAAGCAGTTACCTGTGCCTCACCGACAGCGCGGGCGGAACAGAGCCCTCGGCGCTCGCTCTTGCAGGGTCACCCCGGCATTGCCCAGGGCTTTGGGGCACTGCAGCAGCCAAGCTCTGTGCAAAGCTGAATTTACCTTCCGTGGACCGTACTGTAACGCCCCGCCACGTCCTGCCCTCCGAGGCTTCCCCTTCAGTGCAAAAAATCACCGCTGTGCTCTCAGCAAAGCAACCTCACAGGGCTAGTGTATTTTATATATAGGTAGAGAAGTCTAAGCCCCAAGTGGGGAGTGAGCAGGATAGATGCAGTTCTGAGGAAATTGTCTATTTTTATGAACTTTTGAAGCACGGAATCTTGTTCACGGAGATGTTTGGGGGGTGGGAGGGTTGTGGTGTAAATATGGTATGTGAATGCGGCTGTGTTATTTTGTTCTGGTTTGGTTTCAGTAGCCTTATACAACGTGAGATGAGTTGTTACCCTAGCTTTTGGGAGGTGACTCGGGTTTACCTCGTAGGAACCCAGTGAAATGTTTGGCTCCATAAGGAAAAAAAGGGGTATGGAAAGTACCCTGATTACAAGGAGCTTCTTACAGTTAATGTGGGTTTGCATCCATTTCCGACTTAGGTATTCCCTAAGTCCATCTGAACAAGAGACTAAGGTTGAATCTAAAATCTGGTGGGCTTTTGGACTGCGAGGTTTGTTTTGCTTTGGCTCAGGTTATTTTGATTCTTTTTTTTTTTTTGTCCCCCCTGTGTTTTTTTGGGATGGGGCATTTGTTTTTTACAAGGAACAACAAAGAGGTGCCATTTTCCAGGTCTGAGATCTGAAACACCCATTTAGGGACAAAAAAACCCAATCCCTTTCAGCCTGAAGAAATCACATCCCCCCTTTGTCCGGCAGCCGCCTCCTCCATAAAACGGCTGCGTCGAGCTGCCTGCCCTGGCTCCACACACGACCCGCTCCCTGGAGCCCAGCACCCACCCGGGTGTGTGCAGGAGCCGGCTGGGGCACGAGCTTAGGGCTCTTCAGCTGCTTGGCCTAGGGCCAGTACCTCAGCTAAACTCTGAGAGGAGTTTTGGAGAGGGCTGACCACAGGGGAACGCTGCACGCGTGGTGATTTTATCTGCAGCATCACTGGCGTGCTCTGAGAGAGCGATGGAGAGGAAGGGACTGGAACATCTCTGATGAGGAAAGGCTGAGAGCCCTGAGGCTGTTTAGCTTGGAAAAGAGAAGCCCGAGAGAGGATCTTATGAACGTTTACAAATATCTGTAGGGTGGGGGTCAAGGAGAAGGGACCAGGCTCTTGTCAGTGGGGCCCTGGGATAGGACAAGAGGTGATGGTCACAAGGGGAAACAGGAAGTTCCACCTTGAGGAAAAACTTCACTGTGTGAGTGACAGAGCCTGGACCAGGCTGCCCAGAGAGGCTGTGGAGTCTCCTTTTTGGAGACTTTCAAGCCCCACATGGATCTGTTGCTGTGTGGGCTGCCCTGGGTGACCCTGCTCTGGCAGGGGGGTTGGACTCAATGATCTCCAGAGGTCCCTTCCAACCCCGGCCATTCTATGATTCTATGATTCTAAGTTCATGCCCTGGCTAACCCTGCTGTAACTTGTTCCATGTGCTTCTCCCTTGACACAGCCCTAGGAGGAGGGCGCTGCAGATTTAGTGCCGGGAAAAGACTGTTTTCCTTGGACAGAGATCAAGCTGCACATAGATGCACAGGAGCGCAAACCCGGCCAGAAAGGGGAGGAGAGAGCCTGCGAGTGTGCAGGAGCACGTGCCGTGCCAAGGCTGGCTACCAACAGCCGTGCCGTTGTCTTTTGGCCTTGTCACCAAAGGACCTTGGTATTTGCAGGTCACAAAATGGAATTCCTTCCTGATGGTGTCTAGAAGCCCTGGGAGAAGTGACTCAGGAGCTGCTGTCTGGGTGGAGAGAGATATGCTTTGCCCAGACAACTGCCAGGGCAGGATCACTCACTAATCCAGTTTCTAGAGTCACCCAAAGCAGCCCCAAACTCTCCTTAGCCACCAGGGAAACCTCCCCTGAGCCAGCGACTCCCTGAGCAGCACCACCATTCCTCACAGGGTGATTTCAGTCTCAGAATCTGGGCGGTTGAAATCTCATTGTAGGGACAGAGTACTACTTAATGGCAAACTTCACTAATTTGCTGGTGGAAACATAAAACTGTGTTGAGGAGAGACCAAAATAACATTTTCCAAAACACCTTTCAAGTCTCCTTCAAATGGACTTCAGAAGGGAAATGGTGCAGTTGACTTAGTTGGACCCAGTGAGCATCTTCGTTACTGGCACTAGCTGTGATGCTTACAATTAACCCAGCAAAACGTGCGGCAGTCTACAAGCAGCTAGTCTAGAATGAGTTCTTTAGAGGTAGTGTCCACTTCTAATCTGGTTCCTTAAGTGAAGTTTAATACTATGCCATTTGAATTGCTACTCTGTGTCTTTGTTGTTTTGGGTTGTTTTTATTTTCAGTCACTGATTTCTGCTATGTTATTATTGCACAGTTTTGAAGGATTTTTTGGTCTGTCAATTTTTTTCCACTTATGATAATAATAAAAATGGACTGGGTAAACAAAACGGTTTCTGGTTTCCAAAGTTATTATCTAGCCCCTGTATGTATAGTGCAATAAAAAGGAGTCTTTTTTTTTTTCTGAACTAGATTTGATTTTTGTTTGACATTAGAAAGACGCGTTGTATAACCTAGCAGGATGATCAGAAAGAGAAAAAAAAAAATGAGCTTTTTGCAGAAGGAGCAGCAACGTCCTACTAAAAAGGTGTCACTCACATTCATAATGCAGTCACATATCTGGCTGGATCTCAGGCCATTCCATCAAGGTCAGCACCATCAGCAAGCAACACCCGCAGACACCAGACAACATTTCGAGCCGTTCCGAGCTTCATGTTTGCTGAGCATCATCTCCAGGGCTAAGCCCAGCCTGCCACTCACACCACACATTATTTCCCCGGTTAAAATCCATTTCCACAACAATCCCAACCTTGCGCCGCGTTCGCAGTGTTTGGCTGCTGCAAGTTCCTGACAGCCAAGCAGTAAAAAGAAAGCAGAATTACTGCTCGCAGAGAAAGGTAATAAGCAGGCAGCAGTCTCCTCACACGTACCTCATTTTTTAGCCTGCATAATTGGAAAGGCAACTTGTGAGCTTGGTGGACCTCAGCGAGGCACGCAAGCATCTTAAGTGTTGCACTTCATTAAGGTTTAGCTTAAAGCAACATTAGCAAACAGCCATTCCTTCCTCCCCGTTGCCCCCTTCATGAATGAAGCTGATTCTCCCCTATTGTTGCTGAAATAGATTGCTCCCCCCGGGAGGTACAAGATGTTACACCTCATGCCCATGCACCTGCTTTCTGTTGAAATAGTCAACCTGACTCTTAAGCTTTGGCCCTAAGGGACACTGAGAAAGTCTTGACGGAGTAAAGGCTTGACAGAAGAGAGATCTGTTCATCCCTCCCCCCACCCCAACAAAACTTGCAGAGGTTTTTTTGTGGACGGGAAAGATCTTTCCCCCTGATCCTTTACCACCTTCACCAGAACCCTATTTACCAAATTACTCTGTGATGGACTGAAGAAATACTGCTCCGAGCAACCCAGCCTCTCCTCCTTGTCCCGCTCACAAACTTTTCCCTGGGCTGCCCATGGACTTTTTATATCAAGACCTCACTGGTCCTCACCTGATCCTCATCTTCAGACCCTTTACCTGGAGAGCAGCCAGAAAGTCACCTGTGCAGACTGGGACCACCTGTCCTGGAAGTCTGCAGTGGAATTTTTTCCTGTTTTTTTTCTTTGTATCTTCTCCCTCCTGATTGCTTTTATGACCTTTCTTTATTGTCTATCCTCTAAAGGCAGCAAGCTCTTGAAAGAAAAGAGAGTTTCTCATAGTCTACAGTACCCATGTGAGTAGGTGTAACCCGCTCTCAAACACTTCAGGTAATGGTTTTAGGCAATGAGTCCTAACGAATAACGGTATCTTAAATATTGCTGAGCACGTTGGCAGTTCTCAAATAAACCTCCCAGCTTTGCTCATTACGTGCCTTCATTTTCTCTTTGAGACGCCAGTTGTCTCTTATTTCAGATCTGAACCCGAGCGTGCCACAGGCAGCATCCTGCTCCTTTTCCTCGCTGCTTCCAGGCTGGAGAGTCAGAGCCCCTTGCAGGCTCACAGCAGATTCAGGGCTAGGCACGATCGCATTGCTCACGCCTGTTTCTCCAAACCTCCCCTTCCCCGTAGCACCCTCTGAATCAAGCACCTTTGACAAAGGGGGAGAGGTCTCAGAAGATGCCTCTATCCCTCGTGTTCCCTGAAGACAGGCGGCTACGCGGAGGAAGGAGATCCAATCAGCATTCCTGCTGACAAACACTTTCCCTCGCTATGACACGCACGAGAACCCATTAAGGAGGAAGGTCCCAACTGCTGGAGGAGCTTCGATCGGAGCACGTGGCGCAAACCCAGCTGGGAGGCCCCGACCCAGGCTCCCTGAAACTACTTCTCTCTTCTCCCACAACTAACACGGGTGGCCACTGACGGGATGGACCGCAACCAGGGATTTAGGACTTCGCGATCTGCCTGCGAGTGAGGAAGCCAGGTGGAAATACAGCAAGCCCTGCACTGCAAAAGCGCTTCCCAGCGTGGGTTAAGCATTTCACAAAAGAGATGGGCTCTGATCTTGAGAGAGAGCAGCTGAAGTGCTGGCTCGCTGCTCCTCTTCCGAGTAGGCAATCTGAGTGTCTTGTGCCAGACTCCTGAACGTTTATGTTTAGCCTTTCTCGGCAGGAAAGATGAAATAACTGAGGATATTTTGCAGCAGAACTCAGGCAGGAATTTGGGATGGAGGAGCCAAGAGCTCCCAGATAGCCCAGCCCCTGCTCTAAGGAGAGAAGAGAGGGTCTGTGGGAAGGAAAGATTCATGCTAACCGTCAACATCTTGGCTCCTGCCACAGAGCTCTCAACCTGCCAAAAGGGGGATGCAAGAAAAATGGCAGCCTGGGGCTCTTTCAGGATATGTGGTTTATTTCTTCCCTGTCAATTATAGGCATCCAGAGGCCACAGCCCCCAAACTCTCATAGCTGGGTTCACATGTGGCCCAGCAGATTTGCTCTCCCCAGCCCCTGCAGAGCAAAGCAGGGAGCGGACCTGACCTTAGACTCAGCAAGAGCACCTGTGTGGGGTTGGGCTGGATAAAGTCCCACTGCTTTGGAAAACAATGAAAAGAAACTAGACAGTGGTTTGGGAAGGAAGGTCAGGAAGACAGTCAGTGAATGGGGAATTTGGGAGTGAGCTGAGCAGGAGATCATTAAATACATCCTGAAGCTGTCTACAGCCTGACATTGGCTGTAGAAATGGACAACACGAGGCATTCACATCACCAAGCCTCACATCTCCAGCGTGGCTTGGCCAAACAAGGCGTCTTCTTTTCCCCGGACCTTTCTGTAGCCTGCAGAGGGAAGAAGACACCCTCCAAGGAGGCATTCAGAACCTGAATGAGTCACTCTCAAACTTTTTTTCTACACTTTCTCATTCCCTTCCCACTGCAAGAATGGCTGCCTGCACATTTTGTATTTCCCCAAGCCTGACATCCCAAAGGGTAATGACAAGAAGATAGAGTTCAGAGGTTCCTCCTGGACTCCATTAGTCAGAATTCATCCTTGCCCCAGCTGATGGGGTCACCCCAGGCCCCTTCTGTAGCCAAGGATGAGGTCCAGCAGTTCAGAGAGTGCTTCCCCTCGTCTTAAAATAGGTCAGATACTCTTTGCTGTAAAAGAGAACTCAAGGTGACTACCTCCCACTGAAACTTGTGACCGTAAGACACTACAGCCTCCCTGAAATAAATGCCACACGCCGTGATTCGGGTAAGAGCATTCCCCTGCCCAGAGGCTGGCTGGATGCAGCCCCTTCCTGCTCCTGAGGTACATGCGCTGCTTTTGGAGCCACGTACCCCCTGCAGCAGGCCGGAGAGGAAACCTCACCAAACATCTCTGCCTTCTTAGCACCCCTTCCCCAGGCAGCTTCCCAAGGCTCTGCTCACATTGCCAGCGGAAAGCAGCGTGGCAGGTCCTCTCCTAACGCTCTCCACGCTCCCCCCTTGAGGGCTGCTGGCCCAGCATCAGGGTGAGGCTGGCTTGCTGAAATTACACAGCTTTCCTTTCCCCCTGCCGTGGTTTTCTTGAGATCCCTCAGAGAGCCAGAAACAGAAGCCCAGAGGCCAATTCCCAGTGGTGTGTTCAGTCACAAGACCAGCTTCATTTTCAGTCCAGTTCCACTTCGCAGTAGCTATATGTAACTCATAGCCAACACGTCTGTGTACCCAGGAAATTACCATGACGAACGCGGAGCTGGTATAGACAATAGCGTGTTTGGCTCCTTCATTTGAATTAGCATCATTTCAACTGTACTTTTCCTCCTAAACTTATTTAACCTCGCAACCAAGAGCCGCAACGATGGTGAGCTATTTGTTTCAAGACCAGATCTCCTGGGAGAATAGGCACAAAGAATAGAAGGCAGCCTGGAGAGATGGAAGAGGGAAAATTGAGAAAGGGATTCGAACGCATCGCCCTTGGAGACCATGCCAATGACCTGCTAGAGAGTCCAGCCATCATAAATAAACAGACTCCGTTTATTGTCTAGCCAGGCCGGCAAGCACGGTAATGCTTGAGCTGGTTCCAGCGGGTGGGGCTCCCGACCAGCATCGCTCTTTCGTGCTGCGCTTTCTGAGACAAAACAGATGTCGGTCACCGAGCGCCGGTTTTGTCGTGTGATTTGCGATGCAGCCGCTCGCATGCAACGGTTGAGGGCTTTGTTAACGGACCCCCAAATCGGAGCCAAAAACTTCTTCCGTGGTGGTGAATCCTAAGCAAGGGGCAACAATGCAAAACGAGCGCAGCTCAAAACCTGCGACAATCGAGGCACCGCAGCCATCTGTCAGCAGCTGGCGTTGCCTGGTTTGGCAGGGCTGCGTGCAAGGTGCTTTTGCTGTAAAGCATTGGTA